>KV458892.1:212-55145 GCA_001662605.1 Pseudogymnoascus sp. 05NY08
CAAAACAGCCATCCGCGTGTGCAGCAAATCATCTCCGGCACCGCAGCAATGTCCCCCGCCACCCCAGCGTCTCTAATGCGCATCCCGCGCAACAAAGAGACCATGGCCTCTCCCGCCCTCAGCGTACACGCCGAGCAAGACGACGACCAGCTAATGGAAGATTTCGTCCTCCCCGAAGCCGCGAATCCGCACGCCGAACCCCCCAAAGCTGCTACACTCGAAACCAACAACGCCTCTGGGGCCGCCTCCCTCCCTACCCCCGACCTCTCCCGCACGCCGTCTTTCAAACCTATTAACGACCGCGATATCACCTCTACCTCAACAACTATCAAGAACCCCACGCCCTCCCCGCAAATAAAACCTCAACCCCCAACCCCGAACCCGACATCCACCCCCTCCCTCCGCAAAACCCCCAAACTCGCCGCTCGCGGCTCAGCACCCCGTCCACCATCCGTGCACGCCTCCCCCGCGCTGCTCCCGCGCATCTCGCCCAGTCTGAAGCCGATGACGAGGGGGCCGTCGATAAGTGATGATACGGCGTCCTTGCTGTTGGCGACGAAGTCGAATTACCAGAATATCCTCGAGGGCACGCATTTACCGGGTGTATCGTACCCGACGGAGTTATCGACCAATTTGACGAGCAAGAGGACGAGTCATAAGATCGCGGAGCAGGGGAGGAGGAATAGAATTAACTCCGCCTTGCAAGAGATCGCGACGCTGTTGCCCGGGAGCGCGGCGGCGGGGAGTGGGAGTGGTGATGCGGAAGGTGGGGATGGGGGGGATGGGGCGGGTGGGAAGAATCAGCAGCAGAGTAGTAGTAGTAAGGCGAGTACGGTGGAGCATGCTATTGAGTATATTAAGGCGCTGAGGGAGGAGGTGGAGGAGGCGACGAGGAGGGCGGAGAGGGCGGAGAAGTTGTTGGCTGAGCAGCAGGGGGCGGGGGCTATGGAGACTTAGGTTGGGCGGTCTTGGGAAATGGAGAGATGAGTGATGGTTGATGGTTACTATGGTAATGGTTTGGTGTTGGGGAAGCGTTGGGATGGTTGGGAGGCAGTTTGAAGTGTTTTATGCGGGCGTTTTGGGGGACATGTTGTTACTGTATTATACTATCTAGCCAGCTGAGGGCGATTAGCACGTAACGATTCGATGAGATGAATCGAGATCTATTGCAAAACAGACATATACGTTACCATATACAGCTTGAGAGGGGTTAGAAGTGGACGTAAATATATCCTCACCGAGTTAATATGAGATAACCAACACCACGAGATACCCAGACTGCCATGAACTCACCTGGGTCCTCACATCACGAACTTCACCCTCCTCACACCTCACTCACCCCCCCTCCCCCCCCATCCGAACATCCCGTCCCCATCCCCATCCCAGCCTCGCCTACACACCCCCTCCCCCTTCCTATCGGCGGTGTCAGGTCGTGTGGGTGGTAAGTGGGTGACCCCCACCCCCCACGCCCAAGTACCACCAAGTACCATCAACCATCCCTCCTCGCCCAGCACTAGCGCACATGCCGAACCCCAGTAAACGTCTCAGAGCTCCTACGCCTACGTCGAGGGCCTTACTCGTACCTACCTACGCCGAGGATCGATACATACATACGGACAGCTTCGGTTTTTATACAGCGTACTACTACTACAATTTACCCGGCCATCTCGGTGAATAGTTTGTCGCGCGACCAATACCCCGAACTAGAACCGGAGAACAGAAGAGAGAATGGCGTCCCGCGCTTTCACACCCGCTGCGCTTCGCCGCGTCGCAACATCAGCAACTGCTGCACCGAGGTGCGCGCGCGCGTTTCAGACCACGGCGAGGAGGGCGGAGGAGGGGAGTGTGTTGCCTGCTAGGAAGCCTGTTGGTGCTTTTCGTGGAGGGTGAGTCCTTTTCTTTGCGCTTCCTTTCCTTTCCTTTCCCAGTTTCCCCAGGTGCGCGTGGCGGTGTGAGGGAGATGCGGTAGATGTGGATTGAGAGGATGGTTGGAGGGGATGGGGAAGGAGGGGTGGAAGGGTGGAAGGGTGGAAGGGGAAAGATGGAAGGCTAATGGGGATATAGGTTATTCGGATTCTTCCTCGGCAGCTCCTTGACGGGCTCGGGGGTGTATTATTACGTCCTTGAGGAGTATCGGGTTGCGAATGAGTTGTTGACGGAGGATATTTACGTACGTCTCCCCCCTCCCCCGCCCCAAACAACTACGCCTGTTCTTCCGTCGCGGGTAGAAGAGGAGGAGAAGGAGAAGGGGAGGCTGCTGTGATGGTTGAATATGTGAGATTGAAGCTAATGCGTGTTGATATAGTCCCTACAAGCTGCAGTGCAGCGCGTGCACGCCTACGTCGAGACGTTGGAGGAGAAACTGGATAATGCGGAGAGGAGGAAGTAAATCCGGGGACAGTGTATACAGGAGGGAGGGAACTATGATATATCGAGATCTGGCTGGGCTGGGCTGGACTGGATCGGGATGGGACAAGTAGTGACGCGGGAAGGGAAATAGCGAATGTTTTCAGCACTGTATGCGGATGCTTGATGGAACTGTAGCGAAATGGGGATTTGGGAGTGAGATGTATATGATCTCTATGGATACCTCGATGTGTATATTCTACGTTGTCTTGCTTTGCTGTGATATGTTACGCGCCAATATAATTTCCCTACTATTTTATACACCAATGCGCGCATCACCCACCACCCACACAGCCTCGCCCAACCCAAACTTTCCCACCCACAGCCTCGCCTCCCCCATCCATCTCACCTCACCACCCTGCCACCTCCACCCTTCCAACCCTCCACCCATCCAATCTTCACACCACCCAACACACACCAACATGGACCTCTTCGGCGTCCACGATCTCCCAACCTCCAAATCCGCCTCAGCGGGTTGGGCATACATCCCCGACACGCTCTCCTCCCTCGCCGCCCCCACCTCCCGCAAACGCGCCCGCCACACCGCCAGCGCGCATGATCAGAGCGCGAGGCAGGATGCTAAAGTCGCGAGGGACCTGGCGGCGCTGGAGAAGGAGGGGGGAGGGAGGGAGGTGGTTATTCCTGTTGTGCCTAGGGGGAGGGATGGGGCGGGGAGGGGTGAGTTTTCCCATTCTATATCTTACTTGAGTTCCTTTCCACCTTGCGCCGCCGGCTACCTCTGTCTGTCTTCGTTGTGAAGACGGGGAGCGTGGGGCCGGGGCGTGGTGATAGGAGATTTAAGAGGGACACAAATGCTGATATTGAAGTAGCAACTCACGGCAAAGTAACCCCCGCCGTCCGCAAAATCCTCCAATCCCAAAAAACATTCGCGAATCACCTCTCCGACGCCGAAGCTCTCGCTGCTCTCGCCCCTGCGCCCTCTTCTACCGCCGCCGTCCCTTCCACAACCGCTGCCACACCCACACCCGCACCCGCCGCGGCGTCCCCAGCGCCTACGACTGCACAGTCGAAACGCGGGTATAAACGCCGCTCCCTCGCTGCTGGGGCGGCTGCTACACCACCCCCAATGACGGCGAAGACTGAGACGCCAGAAGTGCAGGGTGATATAGCTATGCCTGACGCTGGCGTGGATGAGGGTGGTATACTCCTTGCCACCGCCCCGCGCTTCACTCCCCACCCGGGCGACAGCGATCCATTACTGCGATCACGGATACCGAGTATGCCGACGAAAGAGGAGGTGGAAAATTTGTTAGCCGAGCGGGCGAGGGGGTATTTGGAAGCTAAGGCCGGGTTCGATAGCGGTAGTAGTGGGATAGGAGGAGGAGGAGGAGGAGGGAGGACGAAGGGAAGGAGGTTCTGTGAGGTTTGTGGGTATTGGGGACGGGTGAGGTGTATAGCTTGTGGGACGAGGTGTTGTGCGTTGGAGTGTTTGGGGGTTCATCGGGAGGAGTGTTTTGGGGGGTATGGTGCTTAGAGTTGAATGGAAGGAGGGGTTGGGATGGGAATGGCGTTTTGGGGGGGGGATATATACATTGCTGCGTTGAAAAGACTGGCTGGGGGGTGTTACTGTGTGTTTTATAGGTGTAGGGAACGGGATTGTGAAGAGAGATGAAATAAATATATATCCAACGTCTCTCTCTACCTCTGTCTTCTATACCATCTTACACATCCCCATCCCCTCCAACTCATTATATTAAACCACTCGCTCAAAACATCAAGCTCCCCCTCCCCCCCCAAACCTCTGTAAAAAAAAATAGAAGAAATCTACTCAACCGTCCCCTCCCCCCCCTCCAAAAACTCCACAACAGCCCCAACAACCTCCCCAACATCCGTAACCACAAAATCATGCGCCGCCCCAACCTCCACATACCTCACCCTTTCTCTCCCCAACAGCCCCTCCGCATCCTCCCTAACCTCGTCAGGTAACACAATCGGATCCTCCGTCCCCACCACCAGGAGCACCTCATCCGTCCTCCCCCTGCGCAGTCTCTCCCATATCTCCTGCTGTCCCGTAATCGGCGCATACCTAATACAACTCAAGAACGCCGGCACAAACCCCGGATGGTGGCGGAGCTGCCACTGCACCGCCTCCGGGACCGTGAGGTGCGGGCGCGTTTGACTCAGCGGCGCGAAGAGGGGGTTGGGTATTCCTTCGCCTTTTTCGGGGAGTTCGGCGTCTAGCACGGAGGCGGGGGCTTTGTTTTCTTTCGCGTACATGGGACCAGCTAGCAATCGGCGTTCGCACAGCCAGACGAGCAAGCGCTCGGGGATGAGACCGGTGCAGTAGAGGACTTTGGAGCGGGAACTCATGTGTTGTGGCCGGATTAGGCCGGCGGGGGCGAGGAGGATGAGTTTGTGAACGAGGTGGGGGAAGTAAGACGCGAAACCGCTGGCGATACCGCCGCCCAGGGAGTAGCCCAGCAGAGTGAAACCGCCTGGTACGCACCACGGCAGAGAGGAGGAGGAGAGGACCAGGAGGAGCTGCGTGGTGTACAGCCGCAGGTCGTGCGGGAGGGAGGTGGGTGTGTCGCTGTATCCGCGCCCGAAGAGATCGAAGAGCATGACGCGGTATCCCTTCTCGACGAGGCCGTGAGCGAGCCCGCCGAGCGCGAGGCAGGGGGTTGTGATACCGTGGACCATGAGGATTTTAGGGCCATCTTCGGGGCCCCATTCGTGGACCCTTATTGAGCCGTACTGGGGGCTTGTTAGCTTGTGCTTCTGTTTCTACTTCGTCTACTCTACCACCGCACAGCCAATCCGGAATAAGAAAGCCAAACAGGAACACAGGATAGATAATGGGGCAGCACATACCGGTGTATCGACGTCCCGCCCCCCGGGTAGGATGTCGGGAGGGTAAGGGAGGGCGGACCGCTCGGCGGGGGAGAGGCGCGGGAGCAGCGTCGATGTGGGACCGCGGGTTGTGAGGGCGGGAGCGGAGAGGGCGAGGCGGGTGAGGTGGAGGAGGGAGAGCGTTGTTAGGGAGGTGAGTGCGATGAGGGGGAGGGTGGAGGTTGGGGAGGTGGGGTCGGGGAGGGAGGCGCGGAGGCAGTGGAGGAGTGTCATTTTGGACTGGGTCGCTGGATGGGGTATGGGAGATAGGGGGAGATGGAGAGGTGATGGAGGTGAGGAGAGGTAGAGGAGAGGGATATGGTGTCTCTAGGTGGTTTAGATGGTTATAGTGAGGCTGAGAAGATGACGGCCCCTTGAGGCTGCGACGAAGGCGTTTCTGCCATCGCGAACCTCGGCTGAGATATCATTGGTTAAGCCGATAAGCTGTGCTGTACTGGAGTACCTAAAATCCCAACCATTTCGCACACACGACCAGTACCAGAACACGTGCTCTCTGCCAGATGGCTCACAGAATTCTAGCCAGCACGGTAAGAAAGGCGGTTGTCGATGAAGCTGCGGCAGAGTATATATATATGGATAAAGGGATATATGGTATATATCTCGGCCCGCCGCAAGTATGTAGCAACGGCACAGCTCCACAGCTACACCACTTCCTATACGTACCACACACAGACAGCAGCGCTCAATCAATCCGAAGCATCCAGCCAGCCATCCCATCTGCAGAATTTCTATTCCGGGTAAATAATCTGCGATGCAGTCAGGGCAGGCCTTCCTCGGAGAAAGCCAATTGGTGCGCGTCGTTGTGTGAGAAAGATGACGTGCATGAAATCGCGATGGCGATGTGCTAATCTTCGATGAGCGATGTGCGATAGGATGGAGGGGGGAGGGGAGAGCGGGAGGGCATGGGAGGGCATGGGAGGGGGATGGATGGGGGATGGGGGATGCGGCGGTACGGTACATATTATGGGATGGGATCGGATCGGTGGCCGGCCGGTTTTGACATCAGCAGAGGGAGGGGGGATAGATCATCTTTCCAGCGTTCCTGTTTAGTGGTTGACCGCGGGCGATGCGCGGCATGGGGTTATTTGTTGACCATGCGATTTATCGGTTTAGTTTTATTGTCGACTGAGCGAGCTGTTAGCTGACCTGACTATTTCCAGGTACCTCCTCACCTCGCGAGCGAAGCCAAGCCAAGCCCTGGAACGAAGCTGTTGATGAAGCCGCGGATCAGCCACGGATCAGCCATTTGATCAGCCACCGATGGAGGGGATGGAGCCATTGGCCGCGGAGGTGTCGACTACTGGCCGTACTACTGTGCGAGCTATGTCATCTGGTTAGTCAGAGAGGGGAAACAGTTGAACCCATGCCCGGTTGGAACAGTTTTCCTTTTGGCCCTTTTTTTTGCTCAGTTTATGACAGGATTATGGGCAGGTTTTTTAGGAGCTTGCTTGCTTGGGTTCGGGATATGGGCGGGCGCAGTCCCCCAGGATTTCAAGAATTGTTTTCAAGGTACAACCAGTTGAGACAGGTTGGCTGTACCTGTACTCCTGGGCTGTTGTACCTCTCTCCTACATGCATCGTGCCTTTCATGCATGGATCCGTCGCAGAGGAGGTAGGTACAGGACAGGTAAGTTGCCAATAACCTCGTAAAAGACCCGCATACGGGCATCGGGCAGCATACAGCATACATAAATAGCTATATATGCAAGACAGCGAGCGTTAGCAAGCAGTCTAGCAGCGGCAGGTTTGCCAGGCAAAACAGGTACTGTTCGTGCACGATGGGGTATGTATGTGCGCGCGAGTAAGATATCTTACTTACTGTCTGTACCTCTCTCAGGCACCCGAGGCTGGAAGGTGAAACATGACGACGAATGGAGCTTGCGGGTGCGGGCAAAGGAGATTGGTTTCATTCATTCAGGAATTCATCCGGAGCCGTGCGAGGAGGACGGGGATGCGTGGATGGGTACGTCAAAGGACGTCAAAGCTCCTGTTTAGCTGCAAATAGACGGATGAGGAGACGGGGATGGACAGGAATAGATGGGTGAGAAGAGTGATGAATTGACTGATATAGACAGATATAGAGGGTATGCTACGGTAGACCCGTGTAGTGGCTTGTCTAGCTTGAGGAGCGTCGTGTCAGTTCATTTTATACGCATATAGTGTCGTTTTTTTATTAGACCCGCGTACCACAACAGTGAAGCTAGGGTTGGGATAGACGGTTTATCGCCGTTTATTGTCGTTATTGTGCTACACGAGTCTGTCTGTCTACCCGTGATACTCACTCACTCTAATTTATGGTCAGAGTACAGATGAGTAGACTCCGTAGAGTAGACTAAAGACAAAAGTACCGTCTACTAAAGTAACTCACTCGGGCGGCTGAAACCAAACAAACACAGCCCTCTGAGCTTCCCCACTCTGCCCAGAACACACGCACACAGAGATACACGCGCACACACAGACAGAGAAACTCACGATGGACAGACCACTACCATGCCACGAACATGGCAATTAAGTACCTCACCATATATATTTGTATGGAAGAGTACCTCATCGACATGCGCAAGGTATGGCCAGCTACAAACCATGGCGCCGTCCGAAGTTGGAGTTGCCCGCCAACAGTACTGTACCTCCTAGGAAAGTCTACTCCAGCTCAAGTCTACTCCTGCTCAACTTTTAGTAGCTTTAGTAACTTTAGTATCTGTAGCATCTCTAGTATTGCTCTATTGCCTTCTAGCTCTCTTCCTTCCTTTCTCTCTGCCTGCCCTTTCCCACATCAATTGATCGCTCTTGCCCTCTCCCTCAGCTCTAGAGTTTCTCCAACAATCCCATCTAAAAAGCCCATCTAACCCATCTAACCCATCTAAGCCCATCACTAACCCCATCTAACCCGTCTAAACCATGAAAAGTGCCCACTTCCAACCCAAATGCCCTCCAATTGCCGTCAATTCACAGCCAATTCTTTTCCCTTTCCCTTCGTCCCTTCCTTCCCTCTACTTGGTTGCCCTTTCTTCCCGCCCCTCCCTCTCCCCGCCGCCCTTCCTACTACTTTTGTAGTCCTAACTAAACTCCCCTCCAATACCTTTTAAGCCCACTACCACTAAAATACCTAGCTACCTTTACCATAACCTTACCACACCTTACCACATTATACCACACCTAACCACATTATACCACACCTAAACCACACCTTACCACACTAAGAGTACCTTACTTACCTTACTTGCACCACCCCAGCCAGCCCACTACATACGCCCACTACGTACTTGTCTACCACCCACCACCACACACACACACCACCACACACACCACCACCACACCACAACCACACCACAGAACTTACTTCCACACCTCCCACCTTCTATCCTCTTCTTACCTCCACCCACCTTACCTTTCTTTACCTTTACCTTTACCTCTCTCTCTCTCTTCTCTTCCTCTTCTTTGCACCCCATCGCCTCCCACCCGCCCGTTTTCCTCACTCTTCCCTATTTGACATCTTTGTGTGTCGCGCGTGCGCTCCATTATTATATTTGTTTCTCTCCTTCGATAAACAAATTCTCTCGGCTTTTGTTGCTGAAAAAATAGTCCCACTCGGCTCCTTCGTGTGCTTTTCGTGTGTCTGGGTTGCGCGTCGCGGGTGTTCGGACTTGAAAACTGATTTTACCAAAACTGCTTCCTCCAAAACCAACAATCCCCGAATAACGAAACCTTTCGATTCGGCTTTGTCCCAGCTACCTACTAGCATCTGCGCCTTTCTTCAAATCTTTACGATCACGATTCAGGTCCTTCTAAAACGTATAAATCTTCCGGTTTTTAATATTCTCGACCCAAACCAACTTTCCCCACTGCGACTCTCGAAACCTTGCACATATTTTATCCCGCCGAAACTCGCTCTCCTCATAGGATAACCTTCCGACGACGACAACGAATACCGACTTAAAAGGGCTTCTTTGAAGTAAGTGCGCATATACATCTCGATCATGGTCCCCACCACATATACAGGAGTGCTCAGTAGTTGCTGTTTGCGCGTCCCACCCTGTGCTCTCCCCCCCCATAAAGTTATGACCTGTCCGGCTGCATTGTCCTTGAGTGAGGTCATCGTACGAGTGCGATTGAAGTCCCAATTGTACTCGATAAATGCTACCCATGCTGCCCATGACATGTTGTCCTCAAGTGGGAGAGATCTATGTGATAATTGTGGCTCCATTGCGCCAGTGCGCAATGCGCTGAGAAGAGTGCGATCGAAGTGAGGTCGTAGGGCTGCTGTAGAGTGACTCCCAGCCCATCCCCCCAAGAATGGTTGCCGTCGGTGCCTCACCGTCGCCGTCGATGCCTTGCCGTGAACCCCACAACGCGTCACACAGGCTTACCTTTTTGCCCAGAATATTTCCTTCGACGCTTCCTCTCTTCCTCCACACAACCACCCTTCACCTTCACAACACTTTCCCCAATCTTGCACAAACACTTTATTGCCATTGACAAACCTAACAACCCATCAAGCTTGCACGCCATGTCTTTCCCAAGCTTCGATCCCTCGCAGGGACAACCTGCCCCGTTCACCGAGAACGGAAACACTGGCCTCACCCAGGGCCAGCCACCGATCCAAAACATGCAGCAGAACATGCCCAGCATGCAACAAACTCCCCAGGGCTCCGATGCCCAGGCCCCTTTCCAGGGACAAGGTGCTATGGAGCAAGGCCAAGGTGGATCGACTGGCGCTCCTGACTCCAAGACCACTCTCTGGTAAGTTTGAACCTCCTCCCCTCTTGGTGTAGATCTTGGACCATACACAACCTTGATACCCCTGTGTATCAATCTTGAGTTCGTTCAGGGTGAAGGTACAGATTCAAGAATGATAGCTTGATTGCTCTTTATTCCCCTGAATCTGCTTCACCCCGCACCTGGTGTTGACCTTTCTCCTTCATGGGTACTAACCTCCAAACAGGATGGGAGAGCTTGAGCCATGGATCGATGAGAACTTCGTCCGCAGCGTCTGGTTCGGAATGGGCGAGCAGGTCAACGTCAAGATGATCCGTGACAAATTCTCTGGGTAAGCTCCAATCCTGCTAACTGACCTTGTTGTTCCCGATCTAACATCCTCTTAGCAACGCCGGCTACTGCTTCATTGACTTCACCACGCCTGAGGCTGCTGCCAAGGCTCTCTCCTTGAACGGATCCATGATCCCCAACACCTCGCGCCCATTCAAGCTCAACTGGGCTTCCGGTGGCGGGCTCGCTGATAGACGGTCAGAATCTCGGTCCTTATTCCCTGTGTTTAACACCTTCCCTGAGACTTTTGCTGACTATCATTGTAGTGATGACCGTGGACCTGAGTTCTCGATCTTCGTTGGTGACCTTGGCCCAGAGGTCAACGAATATGTCCTGGTCTCGCTTTTTCAGTCCAGATTCCCATCTTGCAAGTCTGCCAAGATCATGACTGATCCGATCTCCGGCATGTCGCGTGGCTACGGCTTCGTTCGCTTCTCTGATGAGGGCGACCAGCAGCGCGCTCTCACCGAGATGCAGGGTGTTTACTGCGGTAACCGCCCCATGCGTATCTCCACCGCAACCCCCAAGAACAAGTCTGGCGGCGGTGGACCACCTGGTGCCATGGGCGGTATGCCTGGCGCCCCAATGGGAGGCAACATGGCCCCTGGCATGTACTCCATGGGAGCTCCCCCGATCGGCTACTACGGTGCCCCCCAGCCAATGAACCAGTTCACTGACCCCAACAACACCACCGTCTTCGTCGGTGGCCTCTCCGGCTACGTCACCGAGGACGAGCTCCGCTCTTTCTTCCAGGGCTTCGGAGAGATCACCTACGTCAAGATCCCACCCGGAAAGGGCTGCGGCTTCGTCCAGTTCGTCCAGCGCCACGCTGCTGAGATGGCCATCAACCAGATGCAAGGTTACCCCATCGGAAACTCGCGCGTTCGCCTCTCCTGGGGACGCTCCCAGAACAACTCTGGTCCCGCTGGAACTCCCTACCGTCCGGCTCCACCGCCACCACAGTACCAGGGCATGGGCATGCCACCATCCCACCCCTATGGAAATTTTGCTCCTCTTAAGGTAAGATCGGATCCTGTAAAACTGTCAGATAGTTCTCTTGCTAACCATCGATCTATAGTAAAAGCATGAATGATTCTTCCCGTGTCTCTCGCGAATGGAGTTAGTTAGTCAGCACTCACCGGCGTACTTGCACACTTGGCTTGCCTGTTTGATCTGGCTTCACTTCTGCTCATCGACTTTGCCTGGAGCTACCGTTTATTACTCTTAGCGTTTGCCTTGTCAAAAATGATGGGTGGGGATCTGCATTAACTTAACGACGGCCTATGTACAAAAGTGCATTAGAGGGCTCTTTTTATCACGCGACGACGACCTTGGGGGTGCTTCGGATTAGTAACAAAATGTTTTTGCGTGCTTGGTCTTTTTTTATGCTTTGATCTTTTTTTTCGCTGGCTTTGTCCCGTCGAGGGGTATTGTTGTTGTTGTTGTTCTTTTTGCCACCATCCTGGTTCTTCGAGGCGCTTTGTCGCTGATCTTCGAGGTTCGGTTTCTGGTTTGATTTCGGAGCTCTTTGGGCCTTCATTCCAGAACTGTGCTTTCGGGTTCAGCGGCATTGCTTTTTTGTCACCTAACTTCGAGGGTGCAGTTTCTGGTTTGATTTCGGAGCTCTTTGGGCCTTCATTCCAACCTGTGCTTTTCGAGGTTCAGCGACATAGCCTATTATCGAGGAAACAGAATTATCTGATGGATCGGTCAATATATGTGTCCTTTCGACGGGATATTCGCACAACCTTACCTACACTACTAGTTTTTTTTCGTTCTCTCTCTTCGGATCTCTGTTTTTTATCGTCGTCGTCGTCGTTTTCCAGTACCAACCAACACTCACGCCAAACCAACGAATCAACACACACACACACAACAAGAAAAGTTTTTAGACTCTCAGGGGGATCAATCATACGACGGACGGCCTATCTGCGGCTTCTTCTTCTTCTTCTTTTTTCGTTTTCTTTTGAGTTGTGCTCTTTCGAGGGATGATGGGGGATGGTGGTTGTAGTAGATCGGGATGAATGGATGGATGGATGGGGGATGGAGAGTGGTAACTGATCAATTGAGAAAATTCGATGAAGGCTTGTCTTTCTTTTGCTTTGGTGCTGTTGTTGTGCTGTTGTTGTGCTGTTGTTGTGCTGTTGTTGGCGTTCGTTGGTGTTCGTACGTTGGCTTGGCTTGGCTTGGCTTGACTTGGTGATCGTTCGCCCGGTTTGTTCTTTTGGTGAATGTGCTGTTGTGCTGTGCTTGTGATCGATCGTGTTGTTGTGTTGTTGTTTCGTGATCGTTGCGTGATCTAAGTGAGTGTTTGAAGAAGGTGAAGGTAAGGGAGGGTAAGGTACTAACGCCGGTAAGTTGTTGATGGTGGTATGGGTAAGTTCGTGACGGCGGTAAGGCAAGGAGGTGAATTGCTCCTCGGCGTCCTCATCGTCACCATTGTTAGATCGGCGTGCTCTTTGTCCTTTCACCTATTGACCTCGACCTCGAGAAGTTCTTTGTGCCCATTGTGACGTTGTCCTCGACGTTTTTGTCCTCGACAATTTCTATGATCTATGATCGGTGGCCGTTTTTGTTTCGTTGAGGGGGTGAAGATGTTCGTTGGGGGGCGGCAGAGGAGGGCGGCAAGGGAGGTGTTGCCGCTGTGTTCTGTAGATTTCCGCCAGAGCAAAGGGGGGCTAGGGCGGTTTGGTTGGGTTCGCTGGGGTTTCCGCTAGATGGGGGATTAGTCGGCCTTGCCGCTGTGTTCTATGGGCTTCCGCTAAAGGAGGGTGGCGGAGGGGTACTCTACTCTACTCTACTCTGGTTTGCTTTACGGGGCGTCTCATCTCGAATGAGAAATTGTTGACGCCGGTGAGGTGTAGGTGGATATGCGGTTTGGAACTGGGTCTTTGTAGAGGATGTATTAGGATGGCATGTAGGAGTCACGGACGGCGTAGAAGGCATGGAGTATTTGTAGAAGATCTGGATGACACGTCGTAGAGGCTACAGCATGTATCAGGGGGTTACTCAATGGTATGAGTTACAAATCTAGAATTTGCAATTCAAAGACGGCATGTATCCTGGCGTACGTAGAAGAAGACATAGATTGTAGAAGATACGACGGCATGACGGGATGTAGAAGACACGACGGCAGGCAATCAAGCAATCAATCTATAGTATGAGCCAAAAAATTGTATTTGCAATCGGGAGTGTTATATTAACTCTTGTCTCCTCTGGTATCCCTGACGCCGCTCTCATGAATAATTACAACAAGATATAGAAGAAAAACTACCACCATGCACCTCCATCGTACAACACTCCTTTCAACCACCCCGTCGTCATCCAGTGCAGAGAGTAGCCCAGCTACCCCCCGCTCCCCGCCACCCTACTTCCTAACCTTCCTAGCATGCTGCACCAAATTCTCAATCACCCCCTCAAACGCCTCCCTATCCCCCAACTTCTCATCAGTCCTCCTCGTCCAATACTCCAGCGCCCCCTCCGCCGCCCCCCTCATCCCCTCCAACACCTCCACATGCTCCCTCAACTCCCCATCGCTGAGCCCCGCCAGCGCCTCATCAGTAGTACTACAAAACCTCTTCGCAGCGCCCAAATCCAGCGCCGGCGCTGGAGGCGGGCCGCGCCGCCTTTTCGTCTTGCCGGAGGAGTCGACAGAGGCGGAACTCCCGTTGCTGTCTCCCTGTAACCTAGCCACCGACCCGAGTCGCGCGTCAGACGAAGTCCTCGGTGAGGCAGTGGAGGGGAGGACCAATTTCGCTTGCTTGCTCGCCGGGAGTATCTCATCTAAATCGATCGGCACGCCTAGCGAAACGAGGAAGAGACGGCGGATGCGGGAGCGTAGCCAGTTTGGTGGGTTTAGGGGCGGGGGGGCGCTGAGTTGGGCCCAGAGGGAGGCGGAGCGGGGGGTGGGGAAGAGGGAGGTTGGGGGGGCGACGGTTGGGGCGGGGGGGGAGGGCGGGAAGAGGGCGGATAGGTAGGGGGTTGTGGCGGCGTGGACTTCGGTGGGGGTGTCGAGGGTGTCGAAGGAGAGGGGGGGCTGTGGTGGTGTGTTAGTATGGTTGGTGGGTTAAGGGGGGTGGGGGATGGGGGAGGGTGAGCAGGGGAGTGCGTGCGTCACGCGCGGTTGGGATGGGATGGGACGGTTTGTGCTGCGCAATGCATGCGTGTGTGTGTCACTTACGAGGGATAAAGAAGCTATCTGCGGTAAAGACTGTACAGGTTGCACACCCGCCTCCTGGAACCCGTCGTCAAAGTCCCCAAACTCCGCGTCCTCGTCCCCCTCCTCGAAATCGTCAAAGTCGTCGCCGAAGCCCGCATCCTCGTCCTCATCCTCGTCACCGTCACCGTCGGCGTCGGCGTCAGCATCGTAGTCGCCGCCCGGCGGAGGGAGCGCGTGGCTCACAGACGGCGGTCTAGAGGCACTAGAGGTTCGTGACCTCGTCTTCTTCTCGGACTCGGGCGCGGAGGGGGAGCTAGGAGAGCGCGGCCGCGTACCTGAGACGGAACCTCCCTCCTCATCTGCAGAAGTAGCCCCAGAATCAGGGATGTGGATGATGCGGTCGGGCTGGGCGTCGGCGGGATAGACTTTGGGCGTGCTAGGCTTGTGGGCGTGGCCCCGGATGGGGGAGGGGGGGACCTCTTCGAGCACCGTCTGGGGGATGGGTGTCAGAGGACGAGCGACGGGGTCGGCGGCAGCGGAGTCGTTGTCCTCTTCGACGAAGGTGACTTCGTCGGGTCGTGCGTCCTCGGAGCGCTGGTCGTAGGCTGCTGTCCCGGGGACTTCGCCGTAGCTTGCTTCGTGGTCGACTCGCTCCACCCGGGTCGTGGGGATGGGGGATGCGGTGCGGGAGTAGGTCGCGCGGTCGCTACGGGCGTCGGAGAAGTGGTCGTCGGAGTCGGAGGATTCTGGGGAGGGTATTAGTTATGTGTATGGACTTGTTGTGGGGGAAGGGGTATCGCTCACCCAGCTCGTGGGCGCCGGGGTCTTCGATGGCCTGGCTTGGAGGGGAAGGGGGGGCCAGCGTTGCTTGCGTGTCGTCTTCGGCCATCGTGGCTTCAGCGGCGTCGAATGACGCAAACTATGGTATTTAGAGACACTGAAGGCTTTAATGTAGGTAGAAATCTAGTCCATGGAAGCGCTCAAGATGCATCGGTGTATAAAAAGTAAGTGGATGGTCGAGGGGGTCTGGGCTGTGGTCTGGGTGCCCAAAAATAATGAGGCTCGCTAAATCCCCATGGGTGCTCTTGAAATTCGCGATCCGCGCGCGCCTCACGGTAAAAGCTATCTGGGCTACCACTTAGTTTATCACGTTCTACGTCTAATACCCTCGACGCTTTTCCTCTCAACCACACGCACGCGTCCAGATCTGTAGAGGAGGACGAATTCACGCACCTGGCCCACCTGCGTCCGCCCCGGATCCTGTGCGCTGCAGAATTCTGCCTCGAAACAAACGAAATACATGACAATAAGCTCTTCCACGACATAGCTCTTCCTGAATTGCCATCCTCGACGAGCTCAACAGACAAGTCTCACCCAGTATGTCTTTCAGCTTCGGCGCCCCAGGCGGAACTGGCGGCAACCTTTTCGGACAATCAACCACACCAGCGTCATCAGGCGCGCCCACGACCGGCCTTTTTGGCCAGCCCACGGCAGGCGCCACGGATAACAAGCAGCCCTCAAGTGGACTCTTTGGAGGTGGAGGTGCTGCACCTACGACAAAGCCAGGTGGATTTTCTTTTGGCGCTACGCCAGCTACGACTGCGCCGTCGAATCTGTTCGGGGGAGGCGCTGCGAAGCCAGCCGGATCCGCGCCTTTGTTTGGGTCTGCAGCCACAACCACTGCTCCTTCCGGGGGCTTGTTTGGGGGGGCTACTTCTGGAGCCACTGCAGGTGCAACCCCAGCAGCGGCTCCGGCTGGTGGACTCTTCGGCGGTGGATTCCAGGCCAACAAGCAGCCGTCCTCCTTTGGCAACTTCTCCTTCGGCCAGAGTGCCACGCAGAACCCACCCAGCTCTACGCCGACCACCAGCTCCTTCCCTACCCCGAACAAGCCAGAGACGCCCGCAGCACCCGCCAACCTCTTTGGCGACGCAAGCAAACCCGCAGGTGCACCAGCTGCTGCTCCAACTCTTGGCTCAACTACACCAGCTCCAAACAAGCCAGCCGGGAGCATGTTCAGCTTCCCTTCATCTACAACCCCAGCCGGCACTCCGGCAGGTGGCAACGCAGCGGCTCCATCTCTCTTCGGTGGTCTGAATAAACCCGCTGCTCCTGCTGGTGGTGGTCTTTTCAGTGGTCCCAAGCCAGCAGCGCCTGTGGCTGCACCTGCGAGCGCGGCACCAGCTCCTGGGGGACTCTTTGGCGCGGCGAAGCCTGCTGCACCAGCGGGAACCACCCCCGCCTCCTCTGCCCCCGCGGCTGCGGCTGCGGCAGCAACTCCTTCGCTTTTCGGCGGAGGTGCAACTGCGGCAGCTCCCAAGCCTGGTGGCCTTTTTGGAGGCGCTGCTGCTACCACTGCTGCTGCTGCCCCTGCGTCTACCACAGCACCAGCACCCGCTGCACCAGCAGCCGGCTCTCTGTTCGGTGCCAAGCCTGCCGCCGCAACGACATCAGCGGCCGCGCCGCCCACTGCAGCAGTTGGTGGCGCGCCTGCTACTGGGCTATTCGGTGCTAAGCCTGCTGCCACGGGAGCTACCCCTGCTACAGCTGCACCTGCAACGGCGCCCGCGGCTGCTGCAGCTGCAGTTCCAGGGGCTGCCAACCCAAATGTCTCGACCGCTGGACCTGCGCCGCAGATGTCCCGCTTGAAGAACAGGACTATGGACGAGATCATAAACAGGTGGGCGAGCGACCTTTCGAAGTACCAGAAGGACTTCCAGGAGCAGGCAACCAAGGTTGCCTCTTGGGATAGGCTTTTGGTGGAGAACGGTGATAAGATCCAGAAGCTCTACGTCAGCACGTTCGAGGCGGAGAGGGCCACGTCTGAGGTGGAGAAGCAGCTTACTGCTGTGGAGAACATGCAGGGAGAGCTAGAGGGCTGGCTGGATCGCTACGAGAGGGATGTTGATGAGCTCTTCAACAGGAATCTGGGATCGAGCGATAACCTCCAGGGTCCGGATCAGGAGCGTGAGCGCATGTACAAGCTTGCTGAGAAGTTGGCGGGACGTCTGGATGATATGGGTAAGGATCTCACGAGCATGATCCAGGAGATCAACGCGGCGTCGTCGAGCTTGAGTAAGGCTGGGAAGCCGGATGATCCTGTAAGTTTTGGGTTTTGTATAAACTTCTTCTGGGTACATAATCTAACATCATGTAGCTACAACAGATCGTCAAGGTCCTCAACGGGCATCTGTCTCAACTCCAATGGATTGATCAGAACGCCGCTGCATTGCAAGCCAAGGTCGCCGCCGCTCAAAAAGAGAGCCGCAGCCTCGGCGCCAGCATCCACGGCGACAACGAGTCCGAGGCATCCCACGAGATGCTCCGGTCGTATTTGGGCAGGAGGTAATGGGCGGTGGTGGTCATGAAATGGGGTGGTCATCACGAAGGACGGACAGGGCAGGATTAGCGTATATGGAGTTTTTTCCCAAAAGAGGGTATGGAGTAGACGTTTTTTTGCCCATGTATTTGCGAGTGGAGAGAGAATTTGTATTATTCAAGAAGATATATCGGTCGCAGGTGGCACGTGGGGGGGAGGTGAGAGTTGTATATGAGACAGTAGAGAGTTTACACAGGCCGAGGGCCGTCAGTGTGATGGTACACTGTTGATTGCACCGTACAATAGGACCTCTGTCCGTTACCAACTATTTAAATACAGCCACACGTGAATCCTCCTTCTCCTTCGAACTCAACTCGTCATGGCGCCACGGAGATCGGTATCAGCTAAACGGAGAGAAAGCCTCAGCTATGCCCAGTGTCCAATGCGGCCCGTGGGGGGGTGTCGCAGCATACTCACTTTTGCTCGCCGCCCTGGTTCTTGGTGTACTCATCACTGCAACAGACACCTTGTCAGCACTCTGCTCTATTATAATTTCCACTCATAGTATGAATATGGTTGCAGAGGGGAATCTCACATATCCTGCTCAAGCTTCTTGATGTGATCCTGCGACTTCTCAAGTCTCTTCTTAAGCTCCAGGAGCTTCTCCTTCTCGCGCTGGCGGATAGCGTAATCCTCCTGGGCCTTCTCACGCTTCTGGAACGCATCACTGTAGGCACCACAGCTTATTAGTCAAGAGCCCCATCCATCTGAGGGGGGTAGGTGATGATGCAACGCACGTTTGTCCAGATGGGCGGACAGCACCGGTATCACCGGCTGCCATGGCGCGGGCAGTGGTAGCGAAAGCGCGGGTCGCGGGCCGCGTGGCCTTGACGATGGACTGGCGGAACATATTTGTGAGTTGTGTGTGTTGGTTTTGGGGTAGAGGGGTGGAATTGATATGGTTATGAGTGAGGTGGAGGTAGGTTCCTTGGAAGCTGATTTCAAGCTTGAGCTCATTCCTTGGCAACGGGCAAGCTCGGATATGTTGGTCACGTGATTGGCGTATGCTGTAGAACCCTGAGCTCGGGGGGGAGGGTTTTGGGGTTAGTGGTGGTGGTGGTGGTGGATAGGCTGTTTGTGTGTGGACGGTGGTAGATTGGGGTCACCTGATTGGATGACGGGTGTATTGGGGCTGTGAGCATCCTGTGAGCAGGTGATACGTAGAGTATGTCATTGGGTGTGCGTGTAGAATTGTAGTGGAAGTGTATCCAGTACCACCCACCAAGCATCCAGTAACACACCGTGGCCTTGTCCTATCTATTATACAGTACAGTACATGCAATTTATATTCCCCGACCGCCATGCCATGTACAGCGACGTCAAAACATAAATATAGAAATAGAAATAAATAATAAATAAATTATTTAAAATACCTACGATTTCGAATAAAATACTGCCATTTTATATCCCTATCGCTATAATTTTGAATCTATATGCCTTTGTTGGGGAGAAGCGCCTGATTGATTGCGCTCCTATCCCCCTCACTCAGTTCGATCGACACTCGTCCCTTCCTTATTGGGTTTAGCTCCAAAAACAGCGAGAGACTGCGGTTGTTCCATCCGCTTCCCACCTGCTTCAACCTCAACTCACCCAAACCTCAAAATACACAATATTTCCCCTTGACACGCTTTATAATCTCACTTTACCCTCGCCTTGATCCGTCTTCTGTCTGATCAACCCCATTCTTCACTTAGAACCCCTCACCCCCTCTATACAAGACAGGTGAGCACTTTCTCCTTTATGTTGTTGTTGTTTGGCGATCGTTATCCGCCATTTCACCCCCCAAAGCCCTCCCCTACCCCCATTCCATCGGACAACAACATTACCCTTCAATGGATTCTATATCTTGCGCCATCCGGAGCGCCTCATCGACATATCGCTTTATCATTGTCAACGCGGCTTTGCGACTCTCGCTCCCGTTGTTGTGATACCCGACGACCCCATTCGGCACGGGAACCATGGAGGGGTAACCCACATACATGGCACCTTGTCCTCTCATACCATCAGCTGCACGGCATACCACAAGCACAAAGTCGACTATATCTAGCTAGATGCCGATATCAGATCACTGCGACCATCCTCCAGACATCAATCGTCCATGTTCACCTCTGGCCGTCCACCTTGCCCTAGACGCATCTAGCGCGACACCTAACACCACCTAACCCGCACGAGGCTTATCGGCCCCATTGGCCTTCCAAACAAACGTCAGTACATCATTTACTAACGTATTCTGATCACAGCACAATCCCCGCAAAAATGGGTTACGAAGATTCCGTCTACCTTGCGAAGCTCGCTGAGCAGGCTGAGCGCTATGAAGGTAAGTCGCTCTATACGAGGTGGTCCAGCGCGTTATCGTGGTCTAACTTGTGGCGATTACAGAGATGGTCGAGAACATGAAGAATGTTGCTTCTGAAGATCAAGAGCTCACCGTTGAGGAGCGCAACCTTCTGTCCGTTGCCTACAAGAACGTTATCGGAGCCCGCCGCGCGTCGTGGAGAATTGTTACCTCGATCGAGCAAAAGGAGGAGTCGAAGGGAAACGCCGGCCAGGTTACTCTCATCAAGGAGTACCGCCAAAAGATTGAGGCCGAGCTCGCCAAGATCTGCGAGGATATCCTTGAGGTTCTTGACAAACACCTGATCCCATCTGCCCAGAGCGGAGAGTCCAAGGTTTTCTACCACAAGATGTGAGAATTCACTCTGGAGATGATACGTTGACAGCAGCTGACGCGATGAACTACAGGAAGGGTGACTACCACCGTTACCTCGCTGAGTTCGCCATTGGCGACAAGCGCAAGGAGTCCGCCGACAAGTCCCTCGAGGCTTACAAGAACGCCACCGAGGTTGCCCAGACTGACCTCGCACCAACACACCCAATCCGTCTTGGTCTTGCCCTGAACTTCTCCGTGTTCTACTACGAGATCTTGAACTCCCCAGACCAGGCTTGCCACCTCGCCAAGCAGGCCTTCGATGACGCCATTGCTGGTATGTTTTGCTTTTATATCCGACAGTATTCTGATCCGTATCTAACATGAGTAACAGAGTTGGACACCCTCAGCGAGGAGAGCTACAAGGACTCCACCCTCATCATGCAACTCTTAAGGGATAACCTGGTATGTTTACAACCATCCCTACAATCGTGAACTACCACTAACGAAATTTAGACCCTCTGGACCTCTTCTGAGGCCGAGCCAGCCGCTGAGGCCGCTCCCGCCGAGGAGAAGACTGAGGCCGCTGCCCCAGCACCTACCGAGGCCAAGGCCGACGAGTAAATTGACAAAAGCTGGCGTTCCTGATCGGTCATGCGGGTTACTTGTGAAAGTAAAGGGGTTGCTTTTAGCACGTTTTCGCATAACCTATTTGTCGACAACAAACGACTGAGCTTTTTGGAGGTTCATTCACAGAAAAATCTTTGCGCGCGCTATACTTTTCTGATGGAGGGCCCCTAATGCGTTCAAGGCTATTTCTGTTACCTTTTTTGGCCTTGTCTAGTTTGTCGAGAATATAATTTTGCCCCTGCACTGGCCGATGGCGTCTTTCACCCAACCTCTTTTTGTCGCTCTCTCTTCTATCTCTCTCGATCGATCAAGCGTAAACACACAAGACAAAGATTCCTTGATTTCTTTAATCTCCGGCGGGGTATAGAGGTCTTACTACCCGAGTGGGCGTCTCTATCTCACTTAGACAGACTATGAATAAAAAAAAGCATTTGCACGTTCAGTCAATGAGTAGCAGTAATTATGCCTGTTGTGATATGTTTGTTGAACGGGTGCTTTGATGATATCATGCATGCATACAAACATGAGACTAGCCACCTCTCACGTACGTCTCCTCACTCGAATTCACTCATAGCCCATACAAACAGTCACAACTTCAATACAAGTAAATAGAATTCATGAATTTGTGCTTTCATTGATGTCTTCTCAGTTAGTAATCTCTATCATCAACCCCATCATCATTCATTCTCCAGTAATAGTCCAAACCAAACCCAAACACAAACACGCAATAATGGTTTCTTAAAACCCAAAACAACACAACAACCCCCATCATCAAAACGCCCTCGCCCAGTTCCCAAACTCCAAATGCAGAAACAAAAACAACCAAACAAACCACACTATGCTGCGCCCAAACGCGATAAAAACCGGGCGCGCCCCCGCCCAGCCATGGAAGACGATGACTTATGTATGCCTATGCCGCCTATGAAACGCCCTTCTCTTATGCAAGCAACCGCCGACTTACGAAACGACGGACAGGAATTCGTATACACAAACAAACAATGCAGTGCAAAATCCGTCGACTTTCTATGCGGAACAAAAACTCCAGGGAGCAAGCAGATGATGCCTGCCTCCCTAACAACCAGACAAACGGACGCTTAGAGACCAGACGCCTTGCGCGTAGCAGCAGTTAAGCTGACGCTCCCAACGCGACCGCTTGCCTTACGGACACCCGCGCGCGCCTTGTCGCCCATGAGCGAGTCAGCGCGCTTCGGGCTCCCGCGGACCTTCATGCCGATGGTCTGGGATCCGCTTCCGGACTTCATGCTTCCGGGCGTCTTTGGGCGTCCGCTGCCGATATTCTCAATATCGTTGCTGCTATCGTTGTCGATGGCGGAGTAGATGGTCGTGGTGGTCTGGCTGACAGAGCGCGCCTCGCTGCGAGCAGGCGAGCGCGACGACTTGCGCGTCGTGCGCACGCGCACGTTCCACTCCTCGTCTTCGGATTCGCCGTGCACCGATTGCCGGTGGATGGAAATCATCTCCGTCTCGCGCTTGACCTCGTTGGCTTCCTCGGAGCTGCCGTAGCTGCCCGTGCTGCGGCCGTAGGGGTGGTGGCGGTCGTGGCCGCTGCGGCTGCCCTTTCGTGGTTGGCCTGGGGTGGGAGCGGGGAGGCAGTCTTCTTGGACTCCGAGGCTGTTGCGCTCGTTGTCGACTTCGCCGAGGGGAGCGCGTCTGTTTTGACTGCCGTTGGGAGGGGTGGCGACTTGGGCGCTGTTGAGGCGGAATTTTTGGGTCGCCTTGGTGGGGGTGCTTGGTGCAGCGGCCAGCTTGGCCTTGATCTCTGACTCGATCTGAGCGCGCATGTCGATCTCGAACTGCTCGCGCTCCCACCACTTGCGGAAAGTGCCTTGGTTCAAGTGAAGCCAGTGCTGCTGGGGCCCGACAACCATTCCGGGGCGCATGAAGCGCATGAATGCAATAATCTCGTTGGCAGTGAAGCCGTACCTGTAGATGAGGTATGCGCCAATGAGGCAACCGGTACGTCCAAGTCCGGCCTTGCAGTGAACTGCAATACCCTTCTTCTTGACGGTGATGGTCTCGTGGGCCAGGGTGATGAATTTGCGAACAGTTGTCAACGGTGGGCAAGTGCCGTCATCGAAGATCATGTCAAGGTGCTCGATACCGAGAGCTGTGAAATATGAGGGAGAGTATAGTTCCGAGTTTAACCTCACGACAAGGCCAATCTTGCGATCGGCGAAATGTGTGAGCACATTCTTGAATGGCTGGGGGAGTGTAGGGTGGGCGTCCACCTCGTCCAATGTGGAGGGAAGGGTGGCATACAGAGGTGATGACTTGGCGATTGGCGCCACAGGTGTATGTTGGGGAGAAGCAAAGGCAAGGAAATCGGGGGTGAGCCAGTTGAAGTCACCCTGGTCCACGCGCTCGTATCTCTCATATTCTTCGAGATCAAACTGTGGTAAGGCGCAGAAGCCTTCCTCCTTCGCTCTCCACACGCCGTAAACAACATCTTGAACGGTGATTCCGTAATCAGCCTGGCTGTAGCCAGCGTCGCGGAACGGCATCATAGGTGGGTCGGCTTGGGCGATCGGCGCAAGAGCAAGATGGGGAGCCCATGACTGGATCAACACCATGTAGCATGCGAGGAGGCAAGCGGCATTTGCACGGCCTAGAAAGTCATTGTCAGCAACATTCCGTGTGGCTTTTGGAGATTCAACATACTGCGGGGATCAGCTTTGCTGTAGAAAACTACAGGTCTCGCCTTGTTCTCAGGCGCTCCAAGGATATCATGGAATTGGACGGCGAAGCGGTACAGGTGTCCGATGTGCAATGGTCCGAAGTCGTGGTGGAAAGCATTGTAAAGCAGGGTATCGTCAACAGAGAAGTAGCAAGGTGGGTTCTGGTCCTTTGCCACTGGTTCCGGTCCGTCAATAGCTCTGGATGAGCGCTTTGACGGGGATCGCCTCGAGGGTTGTTTGTCGTGATATGGGAAGTAAGTGTCGGGACCTGGGGTAGATGTGTAGGATGCTAGGTATAAACGGTCTGGTGAAAACATTAGCAATGATTCGGGCCCTTGTTGTTTGCGCCCAGCAACGAGGGTCTCGGTGTCGGATATTGAGGGACCCATTTAAGACCATACAAATACTTGGATAGTGAATGATGGTCCTGCAATACTAAATAGCGATACCCGGGCGATATCCAACATGCTCCCGTGCCATGGTATATACACAGTGGAGCGCAAACCACGGCATGGGAGAAATATGGCGCCGACGGCATTCCACAGAGACAACTATGGGGAAGGAGCGATTCTGGAATGCTTACCTGGTATATACTCAATGATCTGCCCATAATGGGAGCGCACGGTAGAAGGCATGATGCAGATTAGATTGCTGTGTTGGTAAACAAGATTCAAGGCAATGCAACTGCCAGGCTCTCTATGTTATACGTTTCGTTGCTTGCTTCAAACAGCAAGTGAGGCAGGAGCGACTCGTGTATAGTAGTTGTAATGCTCGAGAAAGAAGTATTGCTTTTTTCTGGTTGCCAGGGAATGGCAGGCGTGATGATGTGGCAACGTGCTATTGACCAAACATTATCTTCGATATGGAGGAGGAATATGAAGCTCGAACTCGTCGCTGAAGTAGGAATGAGTCTCGTCAACCTTCTCAATGTCGAAGGAAGAAGTATATAGCTGGGCGAGAGAGTAAATACAGGAGATCGTTGGTAGAAGTCGTCTTGTTGGTATTTTGAAGACTGGACTGTACCTCTCTATTATTATACGAATAATCCAGAAGCACTGTTTAGGCCTACGTTGCCCCAATTGGCCATATGTTGTTGTTTACCCCTCGATTGAACCAATCAGAGGCCGGGCTGCTAAGCGGGTGCGCTTGTCATAGCAACGCCTCTAATTGACTGGTCCGTGCCGCGGGGTTTTGAGCCGCCATGGACCTGCATTATCGACACCCACCAGTCGTCCAGGCTACGACGATCCCTACAATTATCACCCCGAGTTTCAGGCCCCTTCACATATACGTCGCGTTTTGAGTTACTATGGCTGTCGCCGTGGACCCAGAGTTTCCTTGCTCGCTGTAAGGAATATCAGTGACTGCATTCAAATAAAAATATCCTCTGACATCTGTACAGCGTCATTGACATCCCGCTGCCGACTGAGCGCCTTGCCTCCTCCGCGTTGCAGGCCCTACAGGTCGACAAGGAGCTATCTGCACTCGTATGCCGCACGCTGACTCTCGCTGCGCCGACTTCGGATGCGAACTGTGACAAGACTGTGCTGCGCAGCGAATACAAGGCTACAACGAACAGAATGCTCCGTGTTGCTGTCAACGGCTTCATGGAGAGCTTGTCTGTAGTCCTGGCTATGATGGAAGAATTTGATGTTGATGTACTGGACACATGAAACGGAGGGATCTTCTTTTGAACCCAAATCAGATCTGTGCAAAGGGCTACAGTTTCGCCCGGGAAGCCAAGTGGGCGCCGCCAGCACCGGCTTGCGGAATCGTCTCCATCCGGTACCGCCCTTGGAATCGATAGTAACAATATTTATTTGTTATACTTGCGATCTACCAAGGCAAGACTACAAATAAAAGGCGTTGTCCCCCCAGCGAGGAAAACAAAAAGTCTTGATATATTCTCAAGAGGCAACAGGTCACATACTGTGTTTCAGGATATGGTGGTCAGTAGCGAGCTATTGGACCGTTGCAATGCATAGATAGGTGCACACAAAATGCAGTCTACCAAAGTCTAACAGTTGCGAAACACAAATCACGTTCCAGCTATGTTGAGAAATGACTGTCCTTCGTGACTCAACTTGTAGCCGTCATGCCACAACCTCCAGACACGAAGTCCTGAAGGGTGAGGCGAGGGGTTAGCAGGGTGAGTAGGGTGAGCTGGGGGGCGAACAGGGTGAGTTAGTAGGGTCCATTTATTAGAAGTGAAATAAATGTTCAATTAATCTAGCTACTATTCCTTCTTTATATGCTATACCTTACTGGCGCGCCACATAATTAAAGAAGGGTCTGAGGACGGTCCTAGGAAACCCTACGGTTGGTGAGCCTGTATGGTAGTCCGAAGACGGTCTAAATTCAGAACTATGCTTTAACCTATACGATTATATTAATTAATTTTTACGATCTAACATATAAGAGTCTAAATTATAAGACCGTCTTCGGACCACTCCCAATTTATGAGGCGCGCCAGTAAGGTAATTCTCTACAACTTTCCCGGAGGTAATTCTGCAGCTGGAGGATTAATAATTTTTTGTCGACACTATTTCCTTATTCGCATCCAACAAGTCGCCCTCGCCCTTACTCTCGATGAAGTTCGCGATGCGGGTTTTAGGCAGCCATGCGGTTGTAGGGGTGAACCACCAGGAGATAAGGGCAAAGATCGTCACTACCGCCATGATTATTGGTGCATCTAGTAAATGAAGTCAGCATGGAAGAATTTGGTATAAGTGAAGTGCAAAACAAAACCCACAGTTCAAAGACTCGCCAGTAACAGGGAAAACGTATGGGGAAAACAATATGGCCACGACCCAGCCATTCCAGAAAATGCCAATGAACTGGAACGGCTTGCTCAGCCTTCCCAGGTTCCATCGAGGCTTTCGGAAATCGTTTGGAGTGAGGAAGAATCTCCCGAAGCAGATCAAGCCGTATGCAGCTGCAGAGGGGACACCTGCCGCGGAGATCAGGGAAGTGAAAGCAACGCTCGATGGTAGGATCGTGCAGGTGACGATGCTGGCAATGCCCCAGACTACAAAGACGGCGTTACGAGGCTGGCCTTCGGCGGAGACGCGCGAGACCCAGCCGGAGAAAGGGAGGACCCCGTCACGGGCTACGGCAAAGACGAGGCGGGAGGCGGCGACTATGGCGATTATAGTGTTCTGAAGAGCGGTATGTTAGCTGATGTCTAAATAGTGCAGAAACGCGACTTGCCAGCCATAATGCTACAACGCAGACCACGTTCATGAAAATGTGATCGCCTTGGCCGAGGAGAACGGCGTAGAGCGGGACGAAGGGTTGCGGAGAGCCAAAGGAGAAGAGCGTATCAGCGTCAGGCTGGAGAACGGTCAGCATGGTTATACCTCAACATAAAATCATGGCTGTGACTTACAACGCAGAACAAGAACAGGATGATTGTTAAGAATCCACCGATTCCGCTCACCACGGTGCTCCAGAAGATTCCCCTTGCCGCGTTGACAGTTGCATTTTTGATCTCTTCTGCAACATGGCCTGAAGCGTCAAATCCTATCAAGATGCCAGCCGTTGCAAGATAGGAAAGACACCAATTCCAGCCATCAGGGGCACCAGTGCCGTTATAAGTCGTCATAAACGCTTCTTCGGCGGTACGGAAACCCAAAGTGTTGGCGGTTTCAATTGGGAGCCAGATGACGTTGAGGAGGAAGTCCAAAATTTCGAAGAAGGACGAGCAGTAGAACACATAGCGGAACAAGCGTGCTATTGGCCATATTAGTCAGGTCATCATCTCTTCATGGGTGAGAGGAACTCACGAGGCAGAAAGTTGACGAGAACAGCTAATCCTAGGAGCACTTCAGTGCAGATCCATTGAACTGCTCGGAACTTGATATCAGAGGAGTCTGAGGGAAAGTCCAGGCCAAAGACGGTAATTTCCTACCATTACATGAGTTTTAGTTATGAGTAGTTGAGATCAAGTAACTTACAGAAAGCATGTACTTGACAGCAGCTTGAGTGTTGCCTAGTAACATGTGAGCGGTGCCTCCGTAGAGGTCAGTGGATATCTTACTGGCGCAAAACGTTGTCCATGCTGTAGTGCTCCACCAAGCCACCACAAATCCAAAGAGTCGTCCGTACTTAGGACCTCCTGATTCTGCAGCCCACAAGTAGATGGAACCAGCAGATGGCGAGGCCGAGCACACCTCGGCGATGACAGCAGCGGTAATGAAGGTGAAGACGCAGGTGATAACATAACTCGTCCTGCATATGATTAGAATCTATGATACAAAGACAAGGACGAGCGGAGTATACGAACCAGTATGCTAGATTTCCACCAGCAGCAATACCAGTACTGAAGGTGACTCGAACTCCGCCCACAAAGTATAGCGCAGCTAGGTTATAGTCAGTGCTAGAATAAATACATGTCACATAGAATTTCAAGATTTGGGGTGTATAGAGGGCAGGAAGAAAGGTATGACAACGTACCGAAAGTTGTAGAGAAATTTCAATTAAACCATATGTCCGATGTAGGACCTACGGCAATTATTAGCACCGTATCCATCAGCGGAATAAGCAGCCCTTGCGGTGAACATACTGGCTTGTATCCTAATGTTTCCTACGCAGCCGAGTAGTGTCAGCAAATCAGAGCTGGTGATAATTCCTCTATGGCCACTCACCAGTAGAATCGCATCAGCTGTTGCGGTATCTTGGACCTTGCTTCCTCGCCCACGGAGGAAGCATTATTCACCAAAGGATACGTTATGGCTTCTGTGGCGGTCACAGTAACGACGTCGGAAGTGGCCATAGCTGCATAGGAATGTAGCGATGAGCTATGAAAGCAGGACTGGGGAGGGGATTACTGGACAAGGCAGTCACAACGGAGGGTATGGCGACCTTGTTATACTTGAGGGCTTCAGAGACAGGTATGAGTGGTTGTGCCTCGGGAATTATCCTAGAAAGCGGGTTCCACCAGCTACCTGGCTGGTATGGGCAAGCACCAGATTAATCCGCCGGCATGTTCAACATCCTTGTGTCAAAGTATTGGTTAATTGCGTCTGCTGTCAAAGTGAGGAAAAGGCTCAAGTTATCCAAGCCTTGGTAGCCTCGCGTTTCTCGCTGTCGTTATCTATCATCGCAGCGGGGAATGCACAACGTGCGGTACACGACGACTGTGGTCGTGGAATGTTAGCGGGAATGATGCAGTTCATACTTCTCCAGGGTCTTTTCCGAAGAAATAGAGACCATACCCCATATGAGGTAGTGTGAAGCTCGCCATCGACCTACAAAATTAAAAAATATAAAAATAATTTTATAAAACGTTTATATTTTCGGTATTGATGTATTAAATTGGGTTAATTCAGTCATAGGGGGCCCTAGAAATGAAGCAAAATACTTATAATCACATCATCCACGCTTAATGCCCCAAACGGGCATGCGTGGCCATAGCAAGGATGATATAGAAAAAAAAACGAAGAAAAGTGTAATTACCAGGAAAGAAGTTTAAGGCCCGCTATCAAGCTTCGTCGGCTTTCCCCAAATGCCGCACAATTGAAAGGGCTACCGTCACTGTCGCTTCTAGGCAGAGTATAAATCTTTCATTTGTCCTATCAGCTTCCAATATTACACAGACGTGTGACAGGCCCCTACTCTGGTCATTTTTGCTTCGAGCTTTCTCTTTATTGCCCTCGTTGAAGAGAAACTGTCGAAATAATCACGATAGTAAATTTCACACCGTACTAGGCTTTGAGTTCTGGTTTCAGCATGGCGGAGTGGACAATCAGCATCGCCCTCTGGCTTCTGGCCGGTTCTTTCATCTATGTCCTATCATGGGTAGGACAACTTGTGTATTTTCTCATTAATATGAAGGGAATGAAAGAAGGTCCAAAAGCATCAATTACTGACACTTGAGCATTAAAGCTTACCTATACGTTCTTCATCTCTCCACTTTCGTTGATCCCAAATGCAGGAATCCTAGCACCTGTCTCTAGATTGCTATGGGCTTTCCCTTCAGAGCATAGAGGACGCATCACGCTAGACCTGCCACGCCTTCACGAAAAGTACGGTATGTATGAACTTACGAGATTTCCCTGCTCTTTTTCCTAGAAAGCTTGATAATGTCCTAAAGTCTAAAGCTGTGCATATCTTGATTTTTTCAAGTTGGAAAATTTACACATACTGACAGCTGACTAGAACAACAGGACCCTTAGTTCGTATTGGTCCAAAGGAACTCTCTCTTTACTCACTAGATATCTACAAAACTGTCAATACTGTTCAGAGCCCTTTTATAAAGGATCCGCGAGTCTACGGAGGGTTCGTGCAAGATGCTCATTCCGGGTTGTTTTCAATTACGTGAGTACATATGAATTGAGCCATAGTAATTGATGCCATCTGAAAGTATATGACATCTGGCTCGCAGTTGCTAATCCTCTATTAGGGACGCATATGAACACGCTCAGAGACGCCGGTTAATGGGCCAGATCTTCAACCGGAGCAAAATGAACCTTTTAGAAGGATACATGACTGAAAAAATAGCTGCGTTTGTGCTCCTATTACGTCAACGAGGTGTGAAGCCAGTTGAGCTTGTCCGAGCATGTCGAGCATTAGAGGCCGATATTGTTGGTGAGTTCGCATTGACGATCAAATACGTATTCTTGTCTGACATGGCTTACAGCCTCCTTTGGATTTGGTGAAGATATTGGTGCAATTGCTGCATGGGGGAGCGGGCCATGATGTCAACATTATCAAGGAGAATGATGACAAGGCACAAATTATGGCCTTAGTATGTAGTTTCTTCCTTCTATTGACAATCATAATACTCAGTGCATACAGTTGTCCAACCTACCAAGCGTGACTACGGCTTGGTACCGCATCGAGTCTATACTTTACAATTTCACAGGCTGGCAAACACTCTCAACGACCGCGATGAAAGACTTCGACAAAGTGAGTTCTATCATCTTCACATCACACCACAACCCCTAACCAAAACAGTGGGCATCTTCCCAACTCGACCGTCTCACATCCATCTGAAAGCCACCCTTCGAGCCACACCCAAACTTCATCTCCACCACGATCCGCTCGCGCCTCCCCACGATTGTAGGACTCCTGCGCACTGACCAAATCCTATTTGTACCACCCAGACCATCACAACATGCATGGAGTATATATCAGCACGTTCAAAGCACATGACTTGGAACGATGAGGCTGAATACAGACGAAGGATTCCTAGCCTTACGAATACCCCGCCTTACGATGCCAAGCGATTGAAGTGTTGATAGGTCATGCAAAAATTGCACTGTCGACCTAGTTCTATACCATGATATATCAGTACTCCCTTGTTGCTGTCGATCATGGCTTGTACGAAAGATACAGTCAAGACCAATGGTCTTAATATATGGTCCACAGGTGCTCTGCCAGGGTCCATAGCAGAAGTAGAGTAAGTCAACCTAGAGAAACCCGCACGTAATCTGACAACAGTCATAGTATAATTTGTGTCCAAGGATTAGGCTCTCATCCGTTTTTCACTTGGGTCAAGAAAATACATACCCCGGAAAGCAAACCGTCGAGGACACTTGTGGGTAAGCTATGGACCAGGAAAGATAAAAAGGCCCAAGGACAAGGCGAACAAAATGGGCCGACAGCAGAGGTTATGTGGCCACGAGATTTACTTGTGCCATTATTCAAGAATGCACGAGTCGCTACCTATAGCTATGAATCCGGAAATGGGGTTGAAACGACCTTGCGCCAATGCGCTGAACAGTTCCTTAACGTATTGTTCCAGCACAGGCAGAAGTCACATGTAAGTTACTCAGTCACTTTCGCCACATAACTGTGCTCCTAAGTTAAGAGCAATGTCAGGAACGCCAACGACCTCTCATCTTAATTGGCCACAGTCTCGGTGGTCTTGTCATCCAACAGGTTTGTTAGCCGCCACTCTGTGGCGAAGACGTCTTTTACTAACTAAGCTACACAAAGGCTCTCGTTATTGCTGCGTTGAACCAACATTTTCAGGAGCTCCGTCTCTCGGTGTCAGGCATAATCTTTCTTGGGACCCCCTTCCAAGGAAGCAGTGCAGCGGTGTTTGGGAAACGACTAGCACAAGTCACTGGGGGTAATCTCTCTCTATTAGAGTTGTTACAAAAAGATAACCCAAATCTACATTCTCTATCGAAAGACTTTTGTGATAGTCATCAAGATTGGGATTTTGTGTGTTTCTACGAAAATGCAGACGCTGATTATACTCTTTTTAAGACTCGGGTCAGTATCCCATTCGACTTTTACATCAGCCTCTCCCATTAACTATATGAAGGTGGTGACTGCATCATCCGCAACTTTGAGCGGAAGACGGATGATATTCCTAAATACCGACCACTCTGGACTTAATAAGTTCAGTGGAGAAAACGACGAAAATTATGCGTGGCTACTGCCTGAAATACAGAGAATGGTTGATAATAGTCCTTCAATAGTGGCAAATCGGCACCAATCCAAAGGTATGGAAGTCTGTAATGTGGCTTCTTGTTCAGGGTATTTTGAGCTGACTATTTGTCTTTAGAGGGTGAGGCGGCAGGAAACAAGCATTGGCTAGTTCCCCGTCAGGTTAACAAACTATTCACTGGGCGCTCTGAGATTATCGAAAGAATCAAAAGGGCGATACAGGACAACAATGCTCAAAATGCTGGGAAACAAAAGGTATTTGTAATTACTGGCATGGGAGGAATGGGGAAGAGTGAAATCTGCCTGCAAGTGGCGAGTATATTACAGGAAGAGTGAGATTCCTTAGCAGACTAAAGTATAAATCCTAAACTTAACTGACAACGACAGGTTTTGGGGCGTGTTTTGGGTAGATGTTGATAGCGAGTCCATTGCAGAAACCGGCTTTGTTTCTGCTGCAGTGGCATTTGAATCATCAGCTAAGAGTATCAACGAAGTGCATCAATTATTTGCAAACACAAAACATAGTTGGCTCCTTATTCTGGACAGTGCCGATGATCCTGAAGTGGATTATCAAAAGTACCTTCCATTAGGGTCTCGAGGTGTAGTGATTATGACATCTCGTGTTTCTGACTCTAGTCAATATAACACTATTGGCTCAGAACAACTCACCAGCCTCGATATTAGCCTGTCCAAACAGCTTCTGCTCCAAGCAGCGAATATTACTAAGAATCTGTGGCCAATTGTAGAACGACAAGCAGAGGATATTGCAAAACTCATTGGTTCACATACCCTTGCGCTGATCCACGCAGGAACATATGTTGCTGAAGGTTCCGGCCGGTTACACGAATATTCCGATGTTTACAGTAAACATCGCAAACAGATCCTTACATATCGACCTTTACAAGCACAGTCAAGGTACAGCGACATTTATGCAACCTTTGAAGCATCTGCCCACGTTTTAGAGGGTTCTGTTAGAGAAGATTCTAAGGATGCTCTACATTTGCTTCGAATATTCTCGATGCTACATTCAAATGCTCTCCCGCTTCAGATGTTTGAAACTTCCTGGAAACGCTCTAGATATTCTCTCAACGTTAGTGACGCAAAGGCGGATATAGAAAAGCTATGTCGATGGCATTCGTTAAAGTGTCCAGAATTCATGAGATTGGAAGCTAGCGACTGGGACCCTCACCGCCTCAACAGAGCAATTGACTTACTTGTCTCACTTTCCTTCGTCGAACGAATCAATATATATGAGGGTTCATCTCACCTATCTATACATCCGCTAGCCCATGCTTGGGCCAAAGATCGCCAGGAGCTAGGACAACAAAACCAAAGCTGGATTGAATCTGCCTGTATTGTTGCATTATCTATTGATGATGGGGATGAACATAGCGTTATTCTACCGCATCTGCAGTCCTTGCTTAATAACATGGAAGTCAAGACAGCATCCTCTCTCGGACCAAAACTCATGGTGGCCAGCATTTTTTTCAAATTTGCGTCGAACTTGATATGTAATCTGGATAACTCCAGAGTTAACGACCTTCTTCAGGACATACTTGCCACTTTTGCAATCAAATGGGACGAGGCATCAATGGAGTACTTGCCAATATACCAACTTTATGTATCGAACTTGGGATATATTGGGGATATTAAAACTTCTCTTGAACTACAGAAGCAAATTGTGAGGCTTCAGCAAGGGTTGCTACCTATTGTTCACCCTTGGCGGTTAAAATCACAGCATGAGCTCGCACGGGCATATCACAGCAATGGGGAACTGGACAAGGCGATTTATCTCATGGAGCATGTGGTGAAGAATCAAGAACACGTCCTACCTATTGCTCACCCTAGCTTTCTCAAATCACAGCATGAGCTCGCGCGGGCATATCTCAGCAATGGGCAAGTAGCGAAGTCGGTCGAACTACTAGAGCATGTGGTTAAGATTCAAAAACTTGTTCTACCTGTTACTCACTATTATCAGCTTATGTCACAGCATGTGCTCGCACACGCATATATCAATAATGGGCAAGTAGAGAAGGCAATACTGTTACTAGAACAGGCGGTGAAGGCCCAACAAAAAGACCTACCTGTTAGTGACCCGAAACTGCTTAGATTACAGCAAGAACTCGCACGGGTGTATCACAGCAATGGGCAAGTGGACAATGCAATTGATCTCATGGAGCATTTGGTGAAGATTAAAGAAAAGTCGTTGCCTGCTACTTGCCCTAGGCTGCTCGAATCAAAAAGCGAGCTTTCTCGATTTAAGATGGAGGCTATAAACATATGGCTTGAAGAAATGAGCCAAGGTATGTTACCCAACAGAATGAGATATCTTTTTGATTCCCCAAAATAAATGATATACTTTTTTCTCGACCCGGGTGTCTCGAGAATGAATCGTGCTAGCGCTGAGTTAGAAGGCATAATGTTCGTCTTTACGTGATGGCTTGAATTTCCAGAAATACGCTGTATAACATAGGAAGTTGCGAATTTTTCCGTTCCGCTACACTGAGGAAGTTAGACGGGGAGAATGTACATCTATCAATGCGATTGCTACCATTACCAAATGCATAAAAATCATCCGGAAGCGGCTCTGATGATTTTCGAAGTCGCTGTGAAAGGCATTATCTGTGTAGGGCAGTTGAAAGGCGCTGTTTCTTTCCTATACAGCCTTAGTACCGGATTAGATACAGAGGATTTCGATACAGTGCTTCTGTCACTGCAGATCATGTTTAATCAAGTTGTTCTAGAAACTTCATGGGGGGCCTAGGCAGCTGTTTACTCTCCTTTAATTAGTTTTGTCAATCGAGTGTACTCTGTACAGTATAACCTCGCCTTTGTGCGGTAGCAAGTCTGTCCTCAGGAGTAAGTACTAGCCGGCCCATGGTAGCAGATACCTTAAAAGAAAATATATGATGTAACAGAGGCTGTAAAATATGAAGCGGGTAGCTGGCCCTTTATACCATTTTCTTAGTTCGGCTGTACTCACCTTTCTCACCCATCTAGCTGTAAAGGTCGTAAACCTACGGGTCTCACGTAGAGCCAGGGAACCAGGCCAGGAGGCAGGAAAGGGGTGTCGTATTAGTAAGGACAATAGGTCTACGTAAATACAGCGACTATTGACTGGAGGCCTTCTTCTTGGGCCTCCAGCCCCTTTTATCTAGGAACCCGTGGCGCCCTCATTTGCCGAGCGCCTCCACAGTAGCGCACCCCGTGGGGTAGGCCACCCACGTGACAGGCCCTCACGTGCGGGCCGTACAATAGCTCACCTTGCTCATCCTGCTCACCCTGCTCACCTTACTCACCTTGCTCAACATACTCACCCACTCACCCATGGGCATCCACTGTCGCGATACAACGCGTTGTAAAAAATGGACCCACTTTTGGGTGGTCGAGGTGGTCGAGGTGGTCGAGATGGTCGCGATCACAAAATAAGGGGAAGGGCGTCGAGGCTCACCCACTAGGCCGGATGGGACCAATTTAACTATTAGCCAGAGGATTGCTTGAGATCGGTGGATTAGTAGTTGGGTGGGTGACCACCAGCGAATACCCACTGTTGTATGTTTTTTGCCTATTTTTTTTTAGCCGTTTTTAGCTATAAAGTTGCTGGACGAGGGCGTGGTTTGGGTCAAGGGAGAGGTTGATATAAAGACGTACACTGTTTACAAGTATACACATTGTCAAGGGGCAGTATTTCACAGGGGTCACAGTTCCACCTGTGTTGGTTACCACAATGCAGTGTCAAGGTACAATTTATTTGTAGTCATTTTTGTGGCAGACCACACTTCGTCTCAAATCCAAAGTTCACACGCGAGCTTAAGGCATATTTACATTACAGGTATTAAAAAGATTCATTCCCCATCACGCTTACAACTCATCATGCTCATCAGCAGCCTCCTTGACGGCCTCAGTCGCCTCGGCGGCCTTGCTCTTCACGGCCTCAGTGGCCTCTTCAACAACCTCAGCAGCCTCCTCAGCGGCCTCCTTAACCTCCTCGACAACTGGCTCTGGGACAACGACGGAAGCCTTGTACTTGCCGTTCTCGGCGACAAACTTAACAAGGTCCTCAAGAGTGCGGGCTCCAGAGTAGGTGATTGGGGCATCCTTGGATCCGGCGGGGAAGAGCTTGATGGTAGGGAAGCCCTGGATCTCATCGGGAACGTCGTTGGCAGTGGCATCAACCTTTGCGATGGTGACCTTGGAGGAAACATCGGCATCGGCGGCGTAAAGGGCGGCAAGCTCATCGTACTTGGGAGCCAATGACTTGCAGTGGCCGCACCATGGGGCGTAGAACTCAAGGAGAACATCCTTCTCGTTGTTGATGACAACCTCGTCGTAGTTCAGGGCAACGACGACGGTGACACCCTCCTGGACCTCAGGGATGGGCTCAGACTTGATGCTTGGCTCAAGCTTGCCATCGACGAAGCTCTTGACGAAGGTGGTGATATCGGCGAGGGTGATCTTGTTCTCCTGGTCGAAGGGGAACTTCTGGTTCTTGGCGACCTCCTGGATGGCGAATGCGGGGAAAGAGTCAACCTTCAGGTTGAGGTTACCGGCGTGGGCACCGAAGGACTTGGCGTCAATGGTGGCGAAGTTAACGACACCCTTGTACTGCTCGGCAAGGGGCTTCAGGAGCTCAGCGAGCTCAGTGCGCTCCTCAGCGGTCTCGGCGAAGATGTAGGCAAGGGGGACCTTGGCCTCCATGTAACCGGCGTAGGTCTCTGGGCCGACCTCACCAACAAGAGGGGTGGCGGCGGTCTTGATGAAAGTATCAATGTCCTCGGAGACGAACTTCTCGGTGTAGGTGTTCTTGCCCTCGTCGAACTTCTTGTAGACGACAACGGCTGGGGCGGTGACACCCTCGGCCTTGGCCAGGGCGGCATCAGATGTGGTACCGAACAGGAAGCTGTCACGCTGAGCCTCCGCAATAGCGGTGAAGATCTCGGCAGACGCCTTGTCCTCGGCATCAACGTACGCAACAACGACAACCTTATCGGCGGTCTTGAACTCCTCAAGAGTCTCGGTATCCAGAGCAGACACAGCTGGTAGGGATTGCTTGATCATGTAAGATGTGATCCTAGGAGGGCAGTTAGTACGTATTTCTGCCGCGGTGATTATGAGAATTAACTTACGCATCAGCCTTTCTTGGGCCAGCGTATGGGGCAACGTTGTCTGGTCCGCGGAAGACCTTGAGGGTTGGGTAACCCTCAACACCGTAGGATTGGCAGAGGTCAGCCTCCTCTGTGCAGTCAACCTTGACCAGCTTGATATCCTTCTCCTTCAAGGAGGTAGCAGCCTCCTCGTACTCTGGTGCAAGAGCCTTGCAGTGTCCGCACCATGGTGCAAAGAACTCAGCAAGCACAAGCGGGTTCTCGGCAATGAAAGCCGGGAAGGTATCGGTCTTGAGGTCGTGGACATCAGACGCGGAGGCAATGGCAGCAGCGCCGATGAGGCCGAAGGCCACGTTCTTGAAGTTGAACATTGCGGGCGGTCGTTCTATTGATAATCTAGTGGCAACGATAATTAGCAATGGATCAACGTGGAGAAATAGGAAGCTGGGGAAGGTGGCGGGACTGGGGGCGGTGATAGCGGAAGCGCCGCCAAATATATGTATATAGAGGGGTAGAGGTGCTTACCGGTTGGGTATTGATAGTCGTCTTCTTTTCGACTCAGCTGTGAACCCAATTGCAAGCTATGCAAACTTGCTTGACCAAGACAAATAAAGAAGAGAAAGTTATTGTTGTATTGTAAGATTCGGTGAGAGGTGGAGATGTGTCTGTCTTTATCTGGTTATGGAGGCGGAACTCGCTAAGTGCTTAGAAACCTAAGAACAGCGTGTCTTTTGGAGCTATGTGTGTGTACGGTGTGCACGTTTGTCACTTTGTACATACATACACACCGGGTGGTACCTTACCTACCACAGTAGCCTTACCTTAAATCAGTTAAAGGCAGGGATTCGGGAGAGGCGGAGGAGGCGGAGGAGGCGGAGGAGAGGCGCGACGGGATGGATTTTGTCTTACTCGTAGACAGTCCAGTGTATAGAATATAGTATAGAGGGAAAGTATGTTATTAGTACCATCCCAGCCATATCGGGGGAGAACCCTAGGGGATTTTCGGGGAAAGTAACTTGGAGAGTACACAGACAACGACGCGGTACACAGATCCACCACAACCACTTGCATACCACACTTACTCAGTACACAGTATGCTCTAGTAGTAGTAGCAGTAGTAGTAGAACTATACCAACCACACCGTCGCATCGTCGTCGCGGAGAAAGGGTCTTACTACTCTACATACTATCTACATACTAGTAGTATTTTCTATGCAGTAGTACTTAATTACTATACAGCGGCTAGATTACTCAACCTAGGTACGACGAGTAATCTGATGTGGAGGAGATGTGGAGGAGGTACATACATACTATATATATTGTACTGCACTTTATCTGTTGTACGACTCTTACTATGCGAACTGTACGACAATACACTCTGGCCGGTTCGAGGCAGAAGAATCTCATGAACGTCCATTCATTCTATGGCACCGCGTCCAATCGAACACAGTGTACTCTTCTTTCTTCTATATCTATCCCTAGAGTTAGTATGATCCTCAGCCTCAGCCTCAGTCCAAGATGGCAGTGGCAGTCATCCACCACTGAGCTCTGTCCCGTACATGGGTCACAGCCGATTGATCGACGTCTCGATCTGCCAGCTTCCCATTTCCCCCACACTCATACTCCATACAACCATCTGTAATACGGCATAATGGTCTGCTTCCCGCCGTATACCGTACGTACACTGGCCAGCATGCACACAGTAACTCAACTTACACCCAAAACTGTATTATCCCATGCGCTTTCAGGAGCCGGTTCACTGTCGGCTGAAAAGGCTATGTGCATTGGCGTCTATTTCAGTTCAGCCACCGTATATTAACTTTGTCCGAGGACAGATCTCCTCACCAGAGATCCACCTGCTGGACAACATGAACTGTAATTATTCCATACCACTGTCATTCCCTCCGTCCTTCGCTCCTTGGCTCCCTTGCCCCTCAGCTTATCATCCACACGGTACGGATACTGGCCCGTACTGAACGAGTAACCACGCAGTTTACCCCACATCAGGTCACCTGACCAGACAGTGATACTCACTCAGTCTTGCTCAAACAGAAGCAGACAGATCCAGACACTTTATGAGATGTTTCCTGTGCTCTCATATGTTAATAGGTGTGTGTTGGGGTTAAAAGATGTGCGACAGAGTCTCAACAGGACAGTTGGAGTGGTGTGAAGTGATGCTCTTTCCCTCCCAAGGAGCCCCTCCAGCCAGAACGGAATTAGACTTCAATGAGTAGCACCTTCCTTACATCAATTCTTTGAAAATCCAACGGCAAGCTAGAATACTGCTCATTTTCCCTCCTCTCACACTCTCTCTCCTGTCTTCCTGCTTTCATTGCGTCCATCTCTGTGAACGCTAGTACACAGGCCGTCAGGTCAGGTCGTTTTTTATTCCACTACTCACAAGGTCCCCACTCGATATTACTGCATTTCTACATTTTATCTTCTATGTCGTTGTCGGATAGGTCCCAGAATAGGCCTCTCCATATGTGAATCTGTCGGCTTTAACTCGACACCTTTTCTTGAAACGCCCACAAAGACCCCCGTTACCAGATGCGGACTTGCCGAAGGCCAAAATGGACGAAACAACTACAGCAGAGCAGCGGTCTGCGACCCAGAAGCTGCTCAACGAATCTCGCCGGAATCAGTCTGGTTCGAAAGCAGGACATGAAGCCCATCGCCCATACAATCTCGCCATGGAAAATAATGATCCTCTCCTCATTCCCTCCGGGCTGAATAGCATGCTGAAGAATACTACCGAGACTGGCGACATTGGAATCTTCTCGATCAAGCCATCCAGACTTCCTCGCCATCCTGCTATCACCAGGACTGCTGGCAGAACAAGGAGCAATGGCAGTAACTACCGCCGGGCGGAATCTCAACTACCATATCATGGCCCCAGGGTGTTCAGTTTGCCCTCCACTATTGATGACAGAAGCCAGCTACCTTCATTCAACAGAGATGCCACGTCGGAGGTTGCGTCGTTATACGAAAACTCGAGTCAGAAATCTTCCGAAAGCTCGAAGATCTTGGAGGATCAAGACAGACGTTCATACTCGATGACGGTCTCTTCATTCTCGGGATATAGGCTCGCAAATCCTCACTCTTCCACCAGCCTCAGCAGCCAGATCGACCCAAATGATGCACAACGGTCACGATCTTCATTTCAGTACCCAGCCAGGCTAAAAAGACCAGGCTTTCGGCCCAGTTCACCCGCACTCACTGACGGAGGGGCAGTGGATTACAGTCGCCGAGTTGAGATTCAAAGAGAACCTGGCAGTCCGAACTGCCAGAATGTATCATTGCGCCCTTTATCACTTCGCTCAGATGTAAACAGATCCACACCAACGACCTCTGGGCAGAGTCTTTCGCCTCACGGTTTCAAACGCATGCCAGTGATCCAACGAGATGATGCAACCCGCGAATGCTCGAATCATATCGATACACCAGAATCGCCATCAAAGGCTAACCTGGGTGTGGTTTCCAGTAGCAATTCTCATTTACCCAATCGCACAGCAGCTTCTGTCCCAGTACAGAATAAAGCGCGTCGCCCTTCGCCTTTATATTACGATTATACGGAAGACTTCAATGAAGCCAGGGAAGGGGATCATGCCGCAGAAGAATTGGAGGGTATTTCGCCGCCACCATTTCTTGTTGAAAAAACGATCCACGAAGATCGGGAGCTAAGCTCGGACTGGTCATATCTGGCTATGACTGATCTAAAGGGGCGTGGTTTCCTCGCAAATGAACAACTCTTATTGCCACATGAGGATACAAAGAACGTATCGGACCAACCTGCAGATATTTCATACATTGGCCGTGGCAAGCTACCACTGCAAAGCGACTCGGAGTCTGTGCCAGTAAATGCAAAACCCCACAGGTCATTGCCAGAATCAACCAAATCACCTGCCTTGAAACACAACGTGGGAATCACAAAGTCCAATCAAAGCACGTCACAAAGCATCGAAACGAGCACCAGTACTGAAAATTCCAAGTTGAGAAACCTTGTTCGAGGTGGGCCTCTCAGTTATACCGAGCCGGAAAGCCAACCCAAAGAAGTGGTTGATGAACCTACCTTGAGTGACAGTTCATCTTATGCCGTATCTCCACGTTTACAGCAATTGTTTAGCCCTCCTGGCGGACCTATTCGCGCTTATACCGACTCCGGCTCGCCGATAAGCAGCCAAGGCGCTGCGATTCATGATGTTAAAAGGAAACCTCTCAGTCGTGAGGTATCAGAAACAGATAAGACGAACAACGACGAGAGATCTGGAAATAAGCTGGATCTGGTAGCTCTAACACAAGCTCCACAAGATCTCGAGACAAGAGCAACTACCCCTATTCTTCAACGCTCGATATCAGCACAGAACAAGCGCGACAAGTCAAGTCCGTATTTCCGAGCAAGGCCCAACTCGACATCTTCAACACAGCCGGATATGATACCAGAGGTTCCAAAGTCATCGACCCAGCCATGGGATTTACCATTTCATGCACCTAGTCAAAATTATGCGGGGTCGTCAGATGTCAGGAGCAGCTCAATGCCTCTTCAGCGTTACAAACAATCCTTCAATCACAACCGGATGAAATTTCCGGCCAGAGAGTATAGGAGCGATGGCAGCCTGGTGGTTCCAAGAAGTGAATTCGCATTCACTCAAGCTTCTGGAAAAAGCAATGAGCATGGAAATTCAGGGATTTATTTCGGGCAGGTTGGACCGTGTGACAAAGCCCCGTCTCCAGGGGGCCGCGACGATTTTAGAACAGTCGATGTTGTGTCTCCGATTCCAATTCACCCAGGCCAACAATATTTAGCCCCTCTGACAATGGATGATTCTGAGCCGCAGGTAGAGCCAACAACACAACATTTCTTTTCAAAGTTTAGACTCAAGACGCGAGCTTCTACTGTTCGAGCGAAACCCTCTCCTCCAGTTACTCGGCGACAGAATTTAGATGAGAGCTATCCATTGGACGACCGCCGGCGGGATGTCCAACTCACTGCGAGTCTCGGCAGACCTGCTAATTTAGCACCAAAGCTCAAACTGAAGGTTGCTAGAGCATCAGTATCGTCTTTAGGAACAGTGAGGATCAACAGAGAGGCTGCAGTTCAGGCAGATTTGGGGGATTCGGAAGTATTAAGCCCCGAGGATTTGTTTACACCGCCCGCAAGGCTCGCAAGTTTATTTCGTCAGGTCAGTCGCCATTTTCGACCGAAGGACGAGTATGAGGAGATCAAAGCGCCAGAGACAACTGGCGTTGGAGAACTAGGTGAAACCGAGCTCCCGGCTATTTCGAGTAATCCAGAGCAAGCATCCGGTACAGAGGCTATAATGAACGGCCCCTATCCCCAAATTCTTCCGAGATCTAGTGCGTTCGTTGGTACTCCTTCATCACCGTACCCTCTCGTACCTCGAGAGCCATCTCAAGATAAAATGAGTCCAACAACCTCCCAAAGACCCCGACAACTCCCACATGATGCAGCAGTCCTGCCAGCTGATGTACAGCCGGGAGGAACCCAAAACTTCTTCAGTGACTATGGTTCTCAGTTGGAGGAGTCCAGTCATCTCCAAAATAATATACCAAGTCTACGGGCCGAACAGCCCATCCAACATCTCGGAACAGGAAGCAGACAAGCCTCCGTCAGCGCCCCGTGGAGGTCAGGAGATGCATGGGACCAGTTCCAAGCCCCTGATTTTTCTGAGATGGATGATGAGTCTGATCTTGACCCCACTGGACCATCTCATAAATTGAAGACTACATTCAATGGCTGGTTACAAGACATCAAAGCAACGATGTTTGGTTGTGGGAGGTCTCGTCGTTGAGTAGGCTTATTGGCACAAACAGGTCACTGCAAGAACTGGTATTCCGGCCCGGTGTTGACTTATCAATGGACTCTATAAGCACACATTTGCCTGTACTATTCTTTTGTGGATTTGTATTTCTAGAGTGCTCATCAAACCGGCTGGTGGAATGGGGGGTTTTGATAATGACCAATTCCGACCGTAATGCATTCGTTTAGTCAGGGCTTCTAATGTTACTACATTAATATTTCACCCATCGATCAATTTCCAGAAACCTAGATTATTATGACCAAGTTTATGTGTGAATCCGCCAATATGGACAGTATTGCTATCAACTAGGTTGGAGGCGCTAATACAAGGGTTGAAGGTCGCACGGCGAGCATCCGAACTCTTCCAACGCGCTAACCCAACTAGCGGCTCGCTAGAAAATTTCTCAACGGTATATAAGCAATCGCCAACCTCGAACCTCTTTCCCTCTTCGTGCGGCGACCGTCTATTCTCCGTGTTGCTCAAAACATCCAGTAGCCTGCCAAGGTTCTTCGATGATGTTGCTTCGAGCGTCAAGACGGTCACAGAACAGACCCAATTGCAAAATACGGTTACTCGCTCACTGCGACCCGACGCTGATTCTCGCCCGCATTTCGTCTTTCGGGGCATGCGGGGGACGGGCTAGGGTTTGACGAGTTGACTGGACATCATATTTTTTATTTTTCTTTTTCTTTCCACTTAGTTTGGATTGTAGTGGGGGTTTGAGAGAGTAGAGAGAGTAGAGGGGGGTGTTGTAGTGTGGTGAAGAATGAGATTTTTGGGTTCACTTGAAAAATAATCGACTTTTGCTGTCTGTGTGTCTGGCTCAGTGGGGCGTCCGAATGAATGTATCAATTGAATGCTAATTTCAATTGATGCTACGGTCTGGGAGAATCAGCACCCGCCTTTGCGTAATCGATACTCGACGAACGCCGGTCTATTTTATTCGTGTGAAGCGTTATGAAGTTCCAGTTCTTTCCCGAACCGAAGAGACCTCCCTTCCTTCCCATCACTCCCCCTGCTCATCCCCAATCTTCTCCAACTTCCCAAGCTCCCTCTTCTCCCCCGTCTCGCCAATAAGTGCGATCCTATCGATCCTGACGCGCTCGCTCGACCCGTCGCCGTCAACTACGAACACGACCAAGCTGGTGACGTTCTGGAACTTGACGAATCTCAGGACTACGTTCGCGGTGCCGGTGGAATCCCAGTCTTTCTCCTCGAGGACTACGACTTGGGTCGCTGGGATGCCCTCTGCTTCGTCGAAGCCGAGGATGTGCGATTTGTTGGTGTAGAAGTGTAAGGTCTTGGGTCTCATGGGGATTTCGTCGTCGTCGTCGGGGTTTGCGGGTGGCAGAGAGGTGATCTATCGGCCCGTTAGTAAAGTACCAGTAACTGGTAGGCAACCACGAACCTGAACACTGTGTATTTTCAAATTCGCCTGGAACGGCATGAAAAGCATCAGTTGCTCATCAGTGTCACTCTCGACCCAATCCTTGGTATCGGCCTTCTCTTTCCCAGTGTTGTTGAGAGCGGTAGGCTTGCCGGTCTCCAGAAGAGTCTTAACGGTACCAAACTCTCTATCCGAGTTGAGAAGCTCAAGCCCTTTGATCTCGACCTGATCTGTAACATTTCCATAGCCCTTTGGCAGTTCAATCTTGCGCCACGAGCTTCCACTGCCTGAATTCGACGGGCCGGCCGCGTCGGTCGCCATCGCCGCAAGGTCTCGGACTACGCGCTGTAGCTTCTGTACGTCTGCTCCCTGGACTTTCTCGACTGGCTTCCCTTGTTTAAATACCATAAACGTTGGCAGTCTAGATTCCGCGTCAGTGTATGTGTGGGGTCGCTGTCGTGGTGTGGCTCACGCTGAGACGTTGTACTGCGCCGCAACCTCCTTCTGGGTATCTGTGTTGATCTTCACGAATGTGACGCGGTTTGGCTGGGAGAGGGACTCTGAGAGCTTTTCGTATATAGGCGCAACCTGTTTGCAGGGTCCGCACCAGTCCGCATAAACTACTTGGTATCAGTATCGTGGTTCTCGAATGCTCTGCCTGGTCGGGCTTGCCATTGCTTAGAAATTACCCCGCCATGGAGTATGGAAGCCAAGGAATGGAAACTTACAATCGGCAACCACGACCGCTGAGCTTTTCAGCAGGCCAGAGAACTGCGCTGGGGAGCTTATCTGTATGGTCTTTGACATTGCGTAGAGCGCGTTGCGTGGTATATTGTGTCAGTACTCTGGAGGGGGGTCTCGTCCCAACCACATAAACACAACGGAGAGTGCCTGTGTTAGCGCCAACTTCAATGCACCCTGGCAACTCCAACACGAAGTGGGGAGTTGCTATTCATATCTCATACAGCCTCAAGTATGGATCTTCCTTTCTCTTAAATTGGTATGGGAACTTCCGAAATACAAATACTCGTATCGGTCGCTCATCATAATGGTCTATACTATAAATATATAGCTGCATTGTAGCTCAATATATTTCAACACTAGTCACTTAATTATCTATAATTTATATATATATTTAATATAAATATTAGAGACTGCATTTTGTGTAATAATAATAACAAAATTCACCTTGACGAGATATGGTCAATGAAACCTTCCAGACCACGACAAAACACGCCAAGCACAAATAATCATATGCAAGTCATGTACAAGTATAAGGTCCTTGTTGCTTGGATTGGAATCGAGGGATATAAAAGTCCTCAAAACCACGAAACAGAGTTCCACTATTCTAACATCCATTTATTACACCATCATTGAAGCTGCCGCTGTCTAGATTATAGTCATACAAATTGGAAACCACGAGAAGGCGCAACGAGGACGGGGCAACATGATAATTTACTTCCTCCAGACGATACTGTCAACCGTAATTTTAACAGTCGATCAATGGAAGGGTGCCAACTGAGCAGTAGCCTATCCTGGTTAGCAAAGGCATCTCAGTTAATTCACTGGTGCATTCTTACCTGCGAACTGGCAATAAGTTCTGGCAATCGGTAGTACTTGCTGTACGACGCATCACCCTTTGTATCTTGGTTGTCCTCGTCGTTCTCCTGAGCAGCCGGTTTCCCTTCGGCACCCCCAGACGACCGAACTGACACTGGTCTGTGATCGAGTTAGAATATATCCCAAGAATATTGTGGTACTGAACTTACCCATTGATCTCGCGGTCAACTTGCAGGAACTCCTTCATTGCATCCCTTGTCCCTCGCTGCTGAAGGTATTCCATATAGTAATGGCTCAAATCCTTGACGGTAGCAGTGGTCAAACGGGCCTTTCTCCTTATATCATCAAACACCTGCTTGATCCTGGTGTATTGCTCACTCTCTGATGCTGTGCTCGTAGGCTGTTCCAGCTCAAATTGCAAGTACTTCTCCCAAAATTGGCGGCTGCTGGGATACCACTGTGCGTTGGTCTCAAAAACCTGTCGTGCGTCGGTAACCGAGCCGTTGATCTTCCACAAAAGGAACGCCCAATCAACAACCAAAGCGGCCTTGGAATGTATGTCGATAGAAGGCGAATCAATTTGGTTCTTATAAACCTCAATAGCTGCCTCAAGACCAGACTGCCTTCTCTGCAAGTTCGCCCAAGAAACGATAGTCTCCACATTTCCAGGGAGTCTGATTAGAATCGCCTCATGGATTTCCTGAGATACATCTGGCCGCCCAGCTGATTCTTCGAAGTACGCATATTGAAGCCTGATCCCGGGGCGGCTGATGGGGACGTAAAGGGTGCTCGCACGCTGGTAGATGTTGCGAACTTCCTCCTCCTTTCCGTCCTGCGCAAGCATCCATCTAGCATATCTAAACCAGAATTCATCGTAGAAAGCGCAGGTAACCAAGCATCGCTCATAGAGGAATTGGGCTCTGACATAGTTTCCTTCCGCCTCCTCGAAATCAAGGTACTTTCGCCAGTTGACTAACTGATGCACGTCGAGTTCAGTTACATGGAAGTAAGGGCGCTTAACTTCGGACTCATATGTCCAACGCTTCGTCGTCTCAGTTTGCGTGTTCGTGAAAATCGCCATGTGGTCGTTATCGATCTTGGCACGGATCTCCCTTTCGATCTCGAGCTCCCCCTTCGGCGCCGAAGGATAATTTGACGCTTCCGACATGATTTCCTCGCTGTACCTTGCGAGAACATCCGCTGGTAACAGCTCAGAAACAGGGCGAGTGTGGGCGAGTTGACGGAACTTCTCGAAATACCTCGCATATTGATGCATAGGAATATGGACTACTCTGCTGAGAATGGCAAATATCTTGTCATGTGCTTCCCAACGGTCCTCAAATTCCAGGTACTTGTCCCAAAATGGATGTGCCAGAAAGTCTAAGCCAACACATGAGGCACCTCGCTCAAACAACCTGTTAAACGATGTTAGCGGAGTCTCCCAAGGGGGGGGATCAGGGTGCAAAGAAGGTGGTAGGGACATCAAATACGGAAAGGGATGCTGTGCTCGACTCTGTATCCCCCAAATCCCGAAGCTGGTAAAAAGATGATGTGCAAGGTGATACGACTTGGAAGCGAATAATGGCAGGAAAGAGATTTCCTGGTCGGGAGCGTGAGAAAGATATCACACGACGGATATTTTTAGGCACTCTCACCGTCTGTGAAAAGGATGATCCTTTCAAGCCCGTGTGGAGTGTGTGACGGCATCGCTGTTGATGCTTGTGTTATGGGAAGGGGACCATTCATGTATACTTGCTTGTGTTATGGGAAGGAAAGCATCCATGTATACTTACTCTCTGGTGACATCAGGAACGTGGCTCGTCTCAACCTTGAAGGAGCAATAGTCTGTCCACAAGTCTACCGAATTTGTGATGCTTGCGACACCGCGCTCAAAGACCTTTGTGTATGTTAGCGGGTTCATCCATTATAATTCGAAGCGTTATTTACCATCTCGGCGGCTTCGGTGCCAGCAATTAAAAACTCGAGATCCGCATATTTCTTCCAATACCCGAAGAGTAATGGAAACTTCAAAAGGAAGCGGTCGTAGACATCTCGGACGGTGGTAATTGCTTGAGGACTCGAGTTGCGATTTAATCCGCCCTCCAAAGACTCGGCAGCTCGGACAAGCTTCTCCCAATTCTCAAAGTTATCCGTATCCTCGAGCTGTAGTTGCGGCGCACATGTTAGCTTCTGCATCGCATAGCTTCCAAGGTAGATGATCACTTACGACTTCGTTATTGAGCTTCGTTATCTCCGCGCTCTCCTCCTCAGTTCCTCCGAAATGAAAGTCACCCATCGCTCGTGATGGTTCGATCCTCCGCTGATATTTAACTTGAATAGAAGCTGCGATTGGGTCCCGACTTGGGTGTTGTGGGAATAAAGAAGGTTTCGTCGGTGAAATCAAGGTTGCTATCGAGGTTGCGCGAGTCGCCCAGACGACCTGAGGAAACAACCGCGTCCAGAGCCGAGACGATGATGTCTTGGCACGCTAGTCGTCGTTAAAAGAAGTAGCAAATATTTTCCACTCAACTTTCTTTCATCTTCCTATATTATGGGCTGGTGATGAACGATACCCAGGTATCACCAATATAGGAAGAGAATGAATGCTCCAATGGAGCTTGATCTCAAAAGACCCCTTCTGAAGCCTCACAACCTTCCTCTTTTCCTCGTTCATTCCACCATTCCAATGGCTCAACCATTGGTTTCGACACCTGCAAACGGTGTTTGTGGGCTGGCCTACTGATCTATTCTAGATAAACATCACGGCAGGCCTATACATATATGGTAAGCTACTTTTTATTCTCCCCAATACCCTGCCCAAGCACGATTTTTGTCGCAAGACAAAAGCAAGATGATGAGAAATATTTATATTATCACAGACCTGTTCTGGAACAATTATGTGGATAACTAGGTACTTACTGAACTTGCATCAACAAAACCTACTTCAAACCTGCTAAAACGATTCTGAATTATTGCTAATCAATCGTTATAGGCATTGTTACTTTTATGACACAAAGTCGACTCAGAAAAACCTGAGTTTTGAAGCTTGGTGGTTCCATATGCGGAATCCATTCCAGGATGACAACCAGCTTCATGGAACTGTTATGGTAATACCTGTTTTTTGTTCTTCGGACGCACGATGCTTCAAACAGCATAGAAATAAATACCATCAAATATATTAATGTTTAAATATTGAACTGATTGACCTCGTCGTTCCTAATTCGTGAAACCGTATTTAATGCGACATGATACTCCTGCTTCCCATGGCAAGATGCCCGTCCATACCCACCCAGTTAACGCCAAAACCTCCACTCTTGCAACAAGTTAACAATACTAATCCCGCTCGCAAACCCAGATATATCTGTGCTATTCGTAAACTCGTAGAATCCCCAGCCATCCACCTACGGGTGCAGCCTCAAAGTCAACGCGAACAAGCTCGCATAAGCACCCATACTCAGCGCCGTCAAGATAACCACCATCTCCCCACTCGTCCTAAACTTCTTCTTATTCACCCCATCATCCCCCACCTCACTGAAGAACTGCCTGTTTCCGACCCAGCGCCGATAGGCGCTGACAAGTATCACTGCCATGCCATAGATGGCGAAGAGGGCGCCGACGCTGTAGAATTCGGCTGTGAAGATCTTCAAGACGACGAGGGCGAATGTAAACTGCGAGACAGCTGTGCGGATGTAGGCGCCCTCAAAGGTGCGTTGAGCAGCGCGGATTTCGACGAGCCTGAGAGAAAAGTTAGAAAGGAGAGCGCAGAATAAAACCGGCATGGGAGAGCTACTCTTGTGTGGTGAGGATCACCGAGCGGGCCCGATGTAATCGGAGGTGGTAAGTGTCTTCGGGGTGTGGCTATGTGGTGTTAGTCAAAGGATCGCAGCTCCGTTGGACGGAGAATTCTGCTTACATGGAACATGGTGTTGTTGGGATTCAACGAAGTTGAAAGTTATTGAAATGGCGCAAACGAGGCTAAGCCATTGATGTGAAGCTATCACAGGTGGGATCGATTGTCGATAAGGGACTATAATTGTGGTGCCTTATATTTAAGGCTACAAAGGCTTATGTGGGACACTATCCCCAAAACTACTGTATGAGAATCGCGACAAGGTAGTCGCGGGTTCTACTCTACAGCAAATAACAAAGGGAGCCTGCCGACTGATTACACTAAGCTTCACTTTGGCTATTAATTAGTTTGTTGGTCATTAATGCATGTGAAATAAAGATCTACAGGTACGCATTTGCACTGGCACGTCGTCTTTTCGGAGTAAAAAATGGTGATTTCGCTGGGAATAATATCCCGAGACCTTGAGTCTCACACCGACATTTAGTAACTCCCGCAAGGGCCTACATCGTTCTCATCACTGACCCATTGCTCATTATCCCCGACCCCCAGCTCGTTCTACCTCGTCTTCTACTTTCAATGTCTTCGTTATCATTCTCCGCCGTGTTTAGTTGGGAGCCTTGCTACTGTGGGCGCCCGGCTTGCGCTGTGTCGTTGTAATATACTGAATCATAAGGCATGTTGTCGCCGCCGCCTTGGGGATTGAGAGGCATGTTGGGATTATTTGGAAACCAACTATTGAACCCTTCAGCGGTTGGGGCAGCCGAAGTTTTCATATAACCGTACTGTGGAACCGACCAAGGCTGTGGTGCTGAGGATGGCGGTTGCTGCCGAGGATCGGAGATGTGAGAGGATCCGATGGTTGGGCCTGATACTGCAATCGAATTTGGATCATTCGATGGGATACCGTGCATATAGGGTGCGTGGGGTATGTTCTCGAGGTGCCCAAAAGACACAGAACGCTGAGGTACCACCCAGTTGAGCTCTTCACGAGGGCCGGGTTCCACCGCACCTGGCGACCAATTCTGATGCTGAGAGTGATTCAAAGGTTGAGAGTACATTGGGAATGCTGGTGCCAAAGGTTCTTGGGTATTAACGCGCCAGTAATCGGAGGCATCGGCCACGGGCCTCGTTGATGGTGGTGGTTTGGATTGCATCCATCCCGCCGAATTAGGTTGGTATTCATTTTGCGCTCCGAAAACAAGGCCTAGAAGAGTTAGGACTGAGGGGATCAGAACCATGTGGGTAAGTTTGGGAATACAGACCTCTATTTTCAGGTGGGAAACCGTCGTCTTTTAGTCTCTTTATATCGGAAGAACCGAGATAAGGAGGCATGGCCATATTATTTGGATATGACAGTCCATTCTGAGATTCTGAATTACGGCCCATCTGATCTGTAGGGGATGCCGAAGAAGAAGCCCTCCCGACTCCTCTGCCGCCGGGTGCGCCACGCTGGCCCTTTGATTCGGGCTGCTGCGGCGGTTGGTCAACAGGATAGAAATTGCATTCCTTCTTCAGTCTGATGCAATTGGCGCATCGATTTTGGAGATCTCCTGGCGCAAGAATGCATCTGATCTTCCTTCGGCGGCAGTGTCCTATGGAGTGTGTCAGCGAATTTGTGGGCCTATGAAGAGAAGTCTAGTGAGGCAGAAGAAAGATGGGTGCTAACCACAAGCAACAGAAGTTCTATGGTATCCAAGCTTATTTCTCCTCTTCTCGGCCGATGCCGCCAAGGCCGCATCGGCTACCGCTTGATCGTGGATGTTGGAGGTTGACGATGACCGCTTTACTTTTCCCTGGTCGGACGCATGCTGATCGAGATCTTGAGAGAATAGGTTGCTATCTAGCACTTGTTGCGATAGCTCTTGGGGTATTGGTGGTATTTGGAAGTTGCCAATCGAACGTGGTGAGATTTTATAATCCGCGCCGGAACTTGGTGGAGGTGGGTATTGGTACGACATGATATTTGAGTTTTGGCCAGCGCTCGTCGATTGAGGCGATGCGCGGATAGTTAACCAGAGTACAGTTTTGGCTTGATGAGCTCATGTCCCATTCACTAAAGATCGGAGCAATGGGAGCCGCAGTTATCGCCGTCGTCGTCCAGCAGAGTTGGCGCCTATGCTTTGATCCCCCCCACGGTCAACTATGCACAGGTCATAAGAAGTCCAGTTCGCATTGTTATTTTAAGGTGCTTCTGAGGGCTGTATAATTGAAATGCGCGGGCAGGTGCAGGTAGGCGCGGTTTATAACGTGGCTCCTGATCCAGCCTGTGAGCTGCGCTGAATACGCCAGTGGAGTAGTAAGACAAGTCGTGGCTGGCGCAGTATGCTTGTTGTTGACTGATTTCGCTTCGAGTCGCCCTATGGAACGATTTCGCCAGGAATGTGAGAGCGGGGCTATCGTGAGAGGCCTTTGCTGTGATATTAGCACTCTCAATAGATGGAGGCGCTCGACAACGAGGAATTGCGAGGATTCGGCGCCACCACAATGAGCGTCAAAAAGCAAAAAAGCTGTAGCTGGCGGGTTTGCTTTGATCTCAACAGACTCGCAGATTTCGCTATTGTCGCCTGTTGGGATGGCGTCTCTGGCGACAGATTGCAGGAGCGGGGCGTCACAACTGAGCCCTTTGTTTCGGTTTAGCCTTTCAGCCCACGGATACGGGTCGCAATAGCGAGACTTTTTCCCCAGACGACGTCGCAGGGGGATTGGGGTTATGGAGGGACTGTAGCGAAGAGACAGGTCTCGTGGGGGAAGAAATTCCAGGAGACGAACAAAAGGGCAGGGTGTACATGATAATAATATCTCAGAACAGAGAGCGCCAGAGAGCCGCCTCCCGAGGTTTGACCTATCATTGGGCGGGGTCAACAGGTGTCACGTCTAAGCCATGATGCCAGGCATTACTCGAGTGGATTTTGGGATGGATGGGATCATGGAGGTGGTGGTGGTGGCAAAGGTGGAGGAAGAAATTGCTGTGATATGCATGGCAGAGTGGTAGTGCTGTGAATCGAGCCTACGTCCACAGGTCGACGGGCCTTTTAGTCTTGCGCCACAAGATTGAATCCACCCTATGGACTAGGAGATGAACGACTAGCTCAATGCTTGTCAGTGGTAAAAGAGATGAGATTACCTTATGCAGAAGTGGTACACTGGGCTGGGTCTATTAGGTTGTGGAGTATGGGTTTTGTGTCTTTCTCTATGGGGATTTCCTTATGGACAAGTTCTTTGTATGGGGCTGGTCTGTATGGGGCTGGGGCTGGGGGCTGATTATCTGTATGGGTGCCGCGTATGCTTGTGCTTGTCTAGGTGAAGTAATGATTTGAGAGACACGAGGGGAGGGAAGGGGAGGGGGGGGGAGGGGGGGAAGAGACAGTAGGGGGGAAACTTCGTAGGCGTGCGTAGACATAAGACATAGGGCATTTGGTGGGATTGGATTTGGTGGTTGTAGTGGGGGGGGGGAGGGGGGAGGGGGGAGGGGGGGGGGGATGGTGGGGGGGGTGGGGGGGGGTTGGTGGGGGGGGAGGGGGGGGGTGGTGGGGGGGGGGGGGAGGGGGGAGGGGGATAATTGTTTGGGTTGGTTTTGGGTGGCTTTGGGTAGTTTTGTGGTAGTTTTGGGGTAGTTTTGGGGTGGTTTTAAGTGTGGCTTTTTCCGTCGATACTGCAGCATTGAGCGGCCGCCAACGTGCCAACGTGCCAACGTGCCAATGCATGTATGTACAGAAAGAGTGAAAGTACGGTGCGAGTACAGTAGTTTTATTGCACAGGTGCAGTACCATTGTATATCTCCGTCTGTATACTGGTCGACATCACAAGAGGAGAATACCACAATAACCTGGGCGTAGAGTACGCAATATTGTATAGCGTGGTACTTGGCATGTTTGTAGTCGTTGGTAGCACAGTACAGTGACATGCAGCATGTGGGTAGTGAGTGGGTTCTTATCTGGGGCAGTGCTTTTTTTTCCTGTCAATACAGTTTTAGTAGCCGTGGTCGGTATGGTGCGGTATGGTGCGGTACCCATTAGAACGGTGAGCGCGCTATAAATGAGCGTTGAGCTGCGTACTAGAATTAACTAAGAGTACTAAGAGTAGAGTATGATTGACATGACATGACGTGAACCCGCACATGATACTCGCCTTTCTAGTGCTATAGAGTAGATTAGTAGTATATTACCGTGCACTAAAGTAGTAATTACACTATAGCACTACGAAGGCCACTACTACGAAGGCCACTACTACTACAGCTACCCAGACCCAGTATTGCTCGCTTGATATCTATCCCTACTCCTAGCTATCCCTACTATCCCTACTATCCCTACTATCCCTACTACCCCTACTCCTATCCCTACTGCAACTCAAACTTGGATAAATGCTACATGCTACTTTCATACCTACATATGCTTGACTTCCTTATTTTATTTTCGGTTTTTGGTCCTATGGTTGGCCGGCCCCCCTCCTCCATCCAATCTCCAACCGGTATGGTCAACTAGCCTACATCTCCACGTGTGACTGACGTCCCGGCACTTCGTCAGATGCATCCGTGACGGGGCCTGTTCCTTGCTTGGTCTGGTGTACGGTCTGGTTGTAGCACAGTCTGATGTATGTATTGGCTAGGTGAGTTGGTCTGGGATGGTCTGGCTGGTAATGAGGTCTGGTATATTGGTTGGGTCTGGGTCTGGATGTTTGTGTGTGTGTGTGTGGTGGTATGGCGCCAAAACAGCCTTTATTGTTCTGTTCTCATTATTTCCCCTTTCAATCAATTAATCGAGTATGTGCATATGTGGAGAACAAACAACATGTGCTGTACTGTGCGTGCTTGCTGTACTGTACATGTGTTTATTTATGTACGTATGTACGTATTTAGATGTGTGTGTATATGTGTACTCGAGGGATGTATGTACACACACAATAAGAGTAGTTAGTAGTACTCACACAATAATACACAATAATACCAATAATACCCAATACACACAATACACACAATA
>KV458892.1:55244-103462 GCA_001662605.1 Pseudogymnoascus sp. 05NY08
AATACACACAATACACACAATACTATGCAATACTATGCAATATTCGCTACGGCTATCTATCGGGCGACTATGACTGAAATGACCGAGGAAATAGAGAGGAGTGAGGTCAGTTTAGTCAGTTAGTCGATTATTACTGTATAGACTGTATAGTTTAGTAGTATGAGGAAGGAGAGTGAGGGGATAGAGACCAAGAATATGCATGTATGCAGCACAGTACTCCGGGCCTTGTACTCTTATACCCTTCTACGCCTCCACTTTACTCGTCAACTCTACTCCTCTAACTCGCCTTCCTCTCTATTCTCTAACTCTCTACTCTCCCCTCTCCTCTTTCTCCTCTTTCTCCTCTTTCCCCTCTTCTATGTACATCGTGTATGTGTATGCAAGTTATGTATGTACATACAAATCCAATACTACTAATTACTTCCTCTGCTGCTTCCAAAACACGCGGCCATGCACGCCCCTCATCAAGCTCCACGACGGGAAACGAGTGGATGTCCACTAGAGTAGTCTACTATAGTCTACTATGGCTACTAATTCCCAAACTATACTACTTCCAGTGCCCTCTGCTGCGACAACAATATCCCCTGTTCCTTGTTCCCCAGTCCCCTGGTATTTATTGATCGCCATCTCTTACATCTCCCACATCTCACAATCCACCTAGCCCCCCCAACCCCCCTAGCCCCCTAGCCCCCCGTAACCCCCTCTAGGACAAAAGGACAAACAAAAATCAGCCCATAATATTAATCTCTCAAGCATCCCCAACTGAACCCCATCAGACCCAACTAACCCAACTAACCCAACTAACCCATACAGCATATGGTATATTCAACGGCGATCTTCCTCCAGATCCTCTCTGCACATCTCTCCCCTCCCGTCTTTTCTCAGCTTCGCCCTCCCGTGTTTCTTCAGCTCCCCTTGCCCAACCCATCTCCCCCCCCGCTTCATTTTGACCCAGTGTCAATCCGCAGTTTTCCAAACCCACGAAGATCCATTGTCGTCTTTGTCCCCAGTAAAATGTAACCGTCGTTTGGCCGCCAAGCGAACAAACAGTTGAAATCCACTTATTTCACTCGTGGTCGAGGGATCTTTCCGCGTTTCCTCAACTAGAGTACGGCTATTCTTTCTCTATTCTATTGTACTCAAACTATACTCTGCTCTACTGTACTCTTCCCGTACTCTATCCGTACTCTACTCTACTCTACTCCTCTAGCTACTCTACTACAGTATTAACTGTGTGTACTTAACTACTCTACTCTAACATGAAGCGATGATGGTCCGGCCAGCTCGAATTGGTCATCGGAAGCGAGTTGTGACGTTAGAGCGCCTGCCTCCAATATTAGGTATTATTAGGTATTGGCCCAGCTTTTCCCCCAAAAAATGCAGAGGCAATTGCGCGTGCACTGGATTCTGTGGATTCTGGACTCCCTTTTCGCCCGGGCGCCGTGCTACAGGTAGGTCAGTATGTACATGCGCACGGAGTTATCCACACTGTATCGTTATATCACCCTTCCCGAGTAGTAATCGTGGGGAATTTCCTTCTTGTGGTACCCGGGTCCTCGGTGACCCTCCAGCTGAATCGTTCGCCACATGTAGTCCGTACCAGCGAGTTGGCTGCCCCGTCTATTCGTTCCCAATTACCCGCAATGAATTGCCGCAAACCCCCCCTCATTGAATACCAATCCAGGCTCTTCCATTGGGCCCTCCTCTTCGTTGTACTTCAATAGGGAATTTTGGCAGGGATGTCGGGGATATGTGGGTTTTGGATGTGTGTGCTCTTTCTCGCAACAACCCCGGGACAAAAGACTGCTCTAGTCCTGGTACTCCAGGAGATGGCTCCTGACTCTGGTAATAGGATCACCAAAGGGATGTGACATATCCAGCTATACCTAGCCCAGCTGGCCATGCAGGCCCAGGCGTCACTCTCTCCATTCTTGTTCGCTCGCCGTACCATTGTTTTTCACCAGTTGGGTCATCGCGCCCCTTACAGAAGGAGCATTGCAATTGATGAGCATCTATTTGATCCCCTCTCTGAGTACTCTTACATAGGAGAATTCGCCTCTTCCAAATTTCCCAAATCTCCTCAACACCATACAGCTCATCACATGGCATGGGACCGCGGAGATACCGACACGAGGAGTTTCACAGTGCCCTTCGTGCATCTTTCCAATCGTGGATGTGCTTTCGGCGAAAATGGTATCATATCATTATTCCCTTCGCATATTACAGGACCTCAGGAAAGTATACCCTGCGCGGCTTGCCTGAGTCACGAGGTTTCTCCCCGCACAATCCACAAACACCATAATCTCCCGCGTTCGTGTATAGACCTCCCCGACAAACCTCGCTCTGGCATTTCCAGACGTCAAGAATCCTTCTCGGATCCAGCACATTGGCGCACACCATGCATGTAGCCGACCCGACAATGTTTTCCGCTGAACAGACAGGGCAGGCTGGAGTTCTTGACGGTGTGTCTGTGGATACCCCAATCGAAGGCTTCATTCGACGCTCTTGACTCAGTTGGGGTGATCTATGGGTACCTTCATTTGGAGTTTGAGACATTGTCGACTTAGTTGCGGCTTCTATCCTGACAGGTACCAGAGATTCGTTGGTTTTTTTGCTGTCTTCGGCCACCCCGAACATTCGAAGCTCAGACATCTCATCCTTCACATTGATTTCGTCGGGATCTTCATCGTCGCAGACTCGAATCAAGGTCCTCCCTTTCCCATCCTGCAACCTTTTGCCATCAGAATCCACAGCCGCTTCTGGATCCGATAGACCGGTTTCCCAATCGCTTTCAGTCTCGCTCCCGGATTCCACAAGCTCACCTTCAGCTTTAGTCTGATTGACGTTTTCTGCCGTAGTCGTAAATCTTGAAAGAGCAGCCATGGCTCTCAATTCCCGCCCACGGTTACTGCCAGCGACACGTGGATTGCTGGCTGTCTTCTTCCCCTTCTCAAGCTTCGTCTTCGTCTCCTCGTCCGCGCCTAGAGCGACACCGTTGACCCCGAACTTCTTCGCAATTGTTCGTTCTTTCCGTTCCTTGTAGCTGAGGTTTGGCTTCGCGGCCCTCTTCCGCTTTCCAGATGATCTGAAAGTTCCGCCACAGAGATGCTCAGGCAAAGTTTCCTCGCTGCCCAAACTTGCTTGGTCGTATTGCCCAGTTAGTAAAGTTCGACCACGACTCCACATTCCATCTCCAGTGTAGCCCTTTTGCCACAGCGCTTTTAGCTCAGTCGAGTATTGGTCTTTTACTTTCCAAAAAGCCTTGGAATGGTTCATTTGCTTGCAATGTGCGAGCTCATGCATCATGACCATTTGTACAAACTTGAACGGCAGCCAGTGCCCTGATGGTGCCTTCAGGACAAGCTGTATAACTTCACCGGCGTTGAAATTCCGCCCAAGAAACTCCGGGTTGCATTTATGCTCTTCGAGAGACATCACGGCAAGATTATTAGACCGCATTATAGGTTTGCAACTCGCAGCGATGCGCTCGAGAAAGTCTTCAGAAAATTCTTTATCTGGACCATCCAGTGGCTTTATGAAGTTGATGTGCTCATTAGGCTGTTGGCGACGAGCGTTGATGCGCTCGATACCGAGAGGCATGGTGATGAACAACAACTGCAGCAATGGCCATGAGGGCTATTACTTTAGAAGTGATACATGCTCGATAGTTGCTTCGAAGCTGGACACGAACGAGCTACGAGGCTGGTGTTGAGGTCGGGAGGCAAACATGCGGGTAACTTATATCAGCACTCGCTTATCGGGGAGCCAACTGAGTCAACAACAAATATGGGCTCCTTGGGTGGAAGCGTATAGTATGAACGGATAATTCTTCTGAATAGGCAGCAGCAGCCTCTGGTGCCTATGGAAAGCGCATCTACCAATTCATCCAATAACGGTTTACATGTCACGTTTTCAAGCATTCAGGCAGGTCACGCGATTTCAAGAACTTTCGACATATCCTAGCCTGGTCAGCGTCTCTTGGCATAGATCGCGAATCTCAGGATCTATCATCCAGTTAAATAAAGACTCTCATTTCGCCTGATAATATGCTATCCCCATGGTTTGAAGCGCCAAATGAAAATAAAGCAATGTTTCCACGCCCCAGTCCTTAATTTTAAACCACATCTCAAATACGGTGTTTTTCGCTCTCTGTTATCATGTTAGTTACTACAGTAGTCAATAGAATGGAAGGTATTCCTTACCTAATCTGGAGTAGAGCATATACAGCGCCATCTGGTTGCATTCAGCAGTTCCAGTGATCGTGACAAGCCTCTCGTTGCTGTTATCTTGAGGCTCGTTAATTTTGATAACACTTCCACTGAGTTGGCGTATTTCGTTAATCTTAGCACCACCTTTGCCAATGATAGCTCCAACCATATCGTTGGGGATATAAATTTGCTGCGTCAAGGGCTGGCCTGGGACAACGCCTTGCATTGGCTGAGCTGGTGGCCCGGCGTGAGAAGCTGGGCCTCCATGGCCTACTTGCTGTGGCTGCTGTGGTGCTACACCACCATACCCAGCAGCGGGGGAACCACCGTAGTGCATGGACGCGCCGGCCTGCTGTGGGCCTGGGCCTTGAGCATAAGGTTGTCCGTACTGAGCTGCTGGCGTTTGGCGAGATCGGATGTCATTGTGGCGAACGTTATCCGGGTGGCCGTAGTTACCGCCAGCGGGTTGTGGAACATAGGGAACAACTTGCATCCCACCAGGGATAACACCCGCTGGGCCTCCGCTACGAGTGGCATAAGCTGAAGCTGTCGGTCCTCCGAAGCGTTCAGTCAATTGCTCCAAAAGTGTGCTGGCTACGTAATAAGTGGCGATATGAACGGCATCGGCAACACCGAGGACGACGACGGAGCGTTCAGTTGAAAGAGGTAGGCATGCATCCGATGCGTTTAGTCGTGCCCCGGACTGCTCTTGGATTTCTCTAATTCGGACGCCACCCTTCCCAATAATTGAGCCGATAAGAACATGGGGAACAAGAAGACGAAGCGGGTATGTCCTTGACTGTGGGGTTGATGGCTGATCAAGTGGCTCGCCATTCAAGGTGCGGATAATCAAGCCGAATGCCTAATACTAAGTTAGAAGAGTAAGAGTTTGGTGAACCGTGAGAACATACCTTTGCTGCCGCATCAACCACCCCACTAACAGTGAGGATTCTCTCCACGGCGCCTTTCTGATAGTCACTGACGGTACATTTGGCGCCAGACATCTTGCGAACAAGTGTCACATTCTCTCCTCCTTTACCTATGACAGTTGCGGCCTCTGCACTTGATATAACGGCGCGAATGTGGATCCAAGAACTTTCATCGTGTTGGAGTGCATTTCCAGATGAACTCTGATCTCCTGTAGATGGGATAGAACCTTCAACAGTACGAGTACCATCTGGCGCATCGCTCACAACAACGTCGCCTTGTGTATCCTTGGACTCAGTTTGAACGCCATTGGTTGAGTCACCACCCTCAACCGTAGCATCGCTCGCCTCATCAACTAAGGCCTTTTGTCCCGCTGTCTCATCGATTTCTTCCTTCGTAACTTTGTCAAGTGCTGGACGTTTGGCATCTGGTTGATCAGTGGGGCCAGATGGGGAAGATGGATCTTCCAATGGGCGCTTGGCTGACTGGATGGGGGTGGGTGGTGAGGCAGACATATTGATTGATTTCGCTGCTTGTTAATCTTTGAACAGCTCAGGATGCGGTCGGAAGGGAGGTCGGAAATAATTAGTCTTGTATTGATCGAATTATGTACACCGTGGGGATGCTCGAAAGGAAACGTGCTGGTGCTGGTGCTGGAGCTCGGGTGAGGGGAGAGAGCGTGTGCTTGGACGGAATCTGTTGAGAAGGGGATGCGATGATGGAAGGCAGCCAGGTTCCGTGACGGATCTGTAGGCTTGTGTGTGATGGGATCTGTGAAGGCGGAGAGCAGGTGAAGGTGAAGGTGAGTGATGGATGAACAGTGGTTTCAGGTACTTTGTGAAGAAAGCAGATTGAGAGACCCAAAGTCAAACCTCTAGATCCTCCAATGCTGAGATGACCGGACCGAAAGTTGCGATTGACGAAAATAGTCGTTAGGTTAGAGAGACGCCCAAGGATATGTCGCCGTCAATTAGGAATGACAACGAAGGTCAAGATGGCAGGAAGAGGGTGGAAAAGATGGCAAAGGTGGAATTGCGCGTGAGTGCAGATGTAGATATTACGCGTGGGTGTCGAGAAGCTGGTCCGTCTTCAAAATTGAGCTAGTCCACGAACAGAAGAAAAGAAAGGCACGTGATATAGAGCCTCATAAGTTACTTCGCCATCATAATGACGCCGACAAGGCTTTTAATACTCTAGTGATCTCATTAGGAGTGATATTTGCCTTCGAGATATATATTTCTTATGAAAATGCCCGTAATGACCACTTTTCCTCTTTGAGAGTTCATATCCCCATGAAATCCCACTACCAGTAACCGTACAAACGCTGTGATATACGAGACAGTATACTTCAGACAGTTTCAATATGGCATCTACAAGTGGAACATACAGGCCGAGCAATCACCATGGTCTTAAGGAGGATGGAGCTCCTGATAAGAGAATGAATAGCACTGATACGACGTATAAGCCGAGCCACCATAATGGCCTTAAGGAGGATGGAGATCCTGATAAGAGAATGAATACAGGACGTGAGCATTCTAAACACCCCCACTACTTTAATGCATACTTCGGTGCATATTTTCACTCGCAAACAGTTTGCTGATTATGGCTAGAATTTGCGCATGGTAAAGTAGATCCTCATCAGGCTGGCCAGGTCGGGGGTCACGCTGGTACCACCAGTACTGCTGGTAGCGGTGAGGTTTCGAGCAGCAGTGGAAAGTATAAACCGGTCGAGCATGGTGGCTTGAAGGCAGATGGAGAAAAAGACAAGCGTGTAGGAACTCATGGTGTGTTTTTTTCGTACCCATCTGCATCAGTTCAATCTCAACTGACTTGCGATATAGAATTTGCCCACGGAAAAGTTGATCCACACCAGGCAGGCCATGAAGGTGGCTCCAAGTAGTTTTATATCGTACCGCCCGAAAGTCTCTACATACATGAGGATCAATGTCAGAAATTTAAGTCGATAGGGTTTCTCTCTTTGGCTCTATTTCTAGGCAATCGTAGATGACAATTATAGTGTAATCACTCGTGTGATGCACAGTCTGTTTAGACTTTTAGGCCGCACAAGTATACATATGCCAAGCGATTTGAGTGATCAGCACGGTTCTGGTGTGGGCACGAGTACCTACTCTTATTTGCAAGCCCCAGTACTCTCTCTGGTGGCATGATCGAGCTTTTCGAAACATGTCCGAATTCAGTAGGCTTCCAGTATATATACTCTACACCTAAGTAATTCACTTCGAACGAAAGTGGATGTCGTTCTACAAGTCGGGGCGGAAAGATATCACGTGAGCAACCATTTGGATTTTATCATAAATATTTGCCTTACTTTTGTGGCATTATACTTGGGCTAGGTTAGACGCGTTACAACGCGCTTTATGTGTGCCTTGGTGGCTTTTATGTACAGCAAATCCACATATGACCAAAATGGAGAGCATACCCAATTCTCGCGCAACCAGCGCTCATGTAGCGCGATTGGACCGGACCCTGAAGGACCTGCAGAGGAAGGTGAAGGAACAAGAAGAAGCGCTGAAAAAGGTATCTCGGTGTCAATTCTGTGGGGGTATTTCGTGGCATTGACGTATAGTAGCTTCGTGCCGCTGGGAAACCAATTCAAGAAGAACCCGACAGCAATAAGGACATTCAGTTGCGTCAGATCAGCCTGATAAAATCTGCATTTGAGGCCCTCACTCCCGTAGAACCATATACCCCGCTTCCTGATTCACCACTGCCATCACTTCTTGCGCTCCGCACAACACACGGCACAACCAGTGAGGCAAAATCAGCTTTAATCATCACCAAGAATGACCTTTCCCACGTGGAGCAGATGCTGCAAAAGGAGACAGCTGATTTGGAGGATGGAAGGCTTATCGAGAGTGCCCTTCAAACCCGTACATCTGCCCTCAAAGATTCAAAAGAAAAACACGTGCAGAAACCGATGGCCCAGGTGGCGAAGGACATGATTCGAGGCCTAAAAAACAAAAAGGCACGCTACGACATGGACACAGTTACGCTCGTGAAGTCATTCAACGAATTCATTGACGATCACTTGGCCGTAATGCTTGCGGCCGAGGAGCTAGGTGGTCCTGTTGTTGGCGAACTGCTCGTCGTTGATCAAACAAACCTAGAGGCTGGTTTCAATGCGCAGGGAAAGGCTAGAAAGACGAAGGGCCAGTTGAGTGAAGTTGGACGCCAGCAGCGAATTGACGAGATCTGGAAGCAACAGCCGGAACGAGAACGACGAGCCCAAGAACCATGGAACGAGGCGACGGCGGCGGCGACGGAGATGCGAGAACTTACAGAGCAGCTGCTAAATAATTTGGTGGAGGCAGATGGCGGGATGAATGGCGGGTACGTGGAACTGGACAGAGAAAGTGCGGCAGCAAGATTTTTGGTCAGGTCTAGGGTGGCACAGTTTCATCCAAAGGATGCGAGACGTTTGCGATTGATTGATTTTGGCAAAGATTTGGTCAGCTGAATGCTTCATTCAATAATCATTCGGGAATTACAGTTGGCCATGCATAAAAATCCAATTTAGAGCTATGCGTGGCCCCCCAGGTGATAATTTGTTGCCATACTCTCCATCGCTACCACGTTAGAGGATGAAGCTCTGTGCAAACAATCCATCACCTGAGATAGCGTCCTCCTATAGCATCAACATTGATGTCTCTAATCTATGTGGCCGTTTCTCAGTGTCTCTAATCTATGTGGTCGTTTCTCAGTGCAAACAATGCCTTCACCACCTCCTCGGTTTTGCTTCTTATAGCATCGTGGTACATGGTGTTTGTAATAAACTGTTTGCAGTTCTTGATCTTGGCCACTGTTTCTTGAACAAGCCCGAAGTCGACATACATGTCGTCGACGAACGTCGCCGCATAAACCGGTACCTCATTCCGAGCCAACTGCCACTCATCATATAAAACTGGCCACCCATCATAGTCTGAGATGAGCTGCGCAACATCCTTCAGCTTTGCAAGCTCTGGGTAAGTCTCAAATGTGAAGGGATAGATCATCTCGCCCGAGAAATGGAGTGGATTTTGGCGCACTGTTGCGGGGCTTGACGGTGTGGAGGACATCCAGTGATACTCAGCGAGAGACTGTCCCACACGGTAAGCGGCCCAGTCTGAAGCTCGACCTTCGCAATAGATCGACTCGTGAAGGATAGCATAGATAATGTTGTCATCAAATCCAACGAGGCCTTCAACGATTGATAGAGTTGGGCGAGTGAAGAAGGTGAATTGTGATAGATCCGACCGCATGCGCATAATGATGCCGTGGAGGGTGTCCACGCCACCATGGCCACCGAGGAGCAGTCCAAGCATCAAGAATCTTCGAACAGTTAAGGTGCCACCCCCTGGTAGGCTTAGCCCATTCTGGGACTTAATATATATTGCCAAGTCGTGTACGGCCTCAATATCGTCTGGGAATTTTTGATAATACGCCTGGTTTCGCTTGATTACCTGAGCGAAGGTTGCTTTGTAAACATCCTCTGGTGATTTTCCAACGGGTGGGATACCACCGGAAGTAAAAACCTCCCTCAGTCCTTGTGGAAACTGTGAAAGATAGGTAACAGCACAGAACCCACCAAAACTCTGGCCAAAAATAGACCATTTTTTAAGCTCAGGGGGATAATCAGCAGTGAGGTTCTTGCGGACTGCTTCACAATCTTGAACGATACTGTCAGCCCTGAATGCTTTCAGGTAATCTGCTTGTTGGTGCGAGTCTCCCTTTGTGGCAAGGGTAGCGGCAGTGATGGTGGAACTGAGCCCGGTGCCTCGCTGGTCCAGATAAAGCATCTGATAGCCTTGCTCCAGGACAAGATTCGTCACCGCCATCGATTGAGGGGCGCTGCATCCAAAGCCGGGACCGCCTTGGAGATAGACAAACCATGGTTTTTGCGACTTCTTGCGAAGTTCTTCGTCATTCAACGCAGCAATTGTTGGTTCATGTTTGGTAACGCTCCTCCCGAATAGACGTATGGTCTCAGATGAGCTGCCCGAGTAGTTCAGGGGAACATCGAAAAACAGTTCCGTTATTTTCAGCTTGCCTGGGATACTGTTAGTTTATTGGAGAAGATAGGTAGTTTAATTACTATAGAATGGAGAGCTCACCTGGAACAATATGAGATCTGCTCTCGATAAGTCTAGCAGCCATGTTTATGGGTCGTTGCAAGCTACTCTTCTTGAGCAGGAAGTGTAGCGTGTGTTAATAATAAGGTACCAAAAGAAGTTGTATCCCTCTTGTCACAGTAACCCTATCACGTATATGCTGACTGTTGATATAATGCGGGTTTTAATAGGGATAGAAACTTGGAGGTGGGATGTTAGGAATTGGTGTTGAAGTAGAGTACAGATGTACAAAAACGCGGGGTTTTGGCGGGGCGACCATTTGGTTTGATTTCGTGATGTTTGGAATAAAGGTTGGTATGGTAACCCGCAGCTTCATCAGTACTCATATTCACTTGCAATAGAATATCACTACTTCTTATATTATTATTTATATTGTTATTTACTGCACTGCGCCTCCCATCGTTCCTGTTCCTCTACAGTACCTGGAGTAGATGGCCCGCATACGAGTAGTTCAGTCGTCTGTTAAAGTTACCCGTGTGTGGGACCTTTCCTTCCGTTGTTCGTCCATCTTCGCCCCCCTGTCCAGTTCGCACTACTAGTCCGCATAGTCTAACGCTTAACCTTGAAGGATTTGACAACGTCCCGCGTCAAAAGCCCTAACGCAATATATTAGCCTCACTACGGACTCGAGGCTGAGAAACCGTGGGAGGCAAATAATCAAATTTTTGGAAGCATGGCTAAGGACAAGAAGTCCAAATCTGACGGGAAGAAAGCTAAATTAGAGGAGAAAAAAAAGAAGCAGGTTAAGAAGGGCCAGAAGAAAGAAAAGGCGAAGAATGCCAAGGCTAATGAGAGTGATGCCGAGGATATAGATTTGGACGCTGTGCTCGCTGAGTACACCAGGCAACAAGAGCAATTTCACAAGGTCTCTGAGACAGCTTGTGAACCGCCCAGATCACGGGCTGCCGCTACTATCATCCCATCGCCGGCGAATACCAACGAACTATTTCTGTTCGGTGGCGAATATTTCAATGGTGCCTTAGCTACGTTTTTCAACGATCTTCATGTATATCTCACCGATCGAGATGAGTGGAGGATTGTGACGTCTCTGAACACCCCTCTTCCCAGATCGGGTCATGCGTGGTCTCGAGGCGGCAACGCCGGCGGAGTTTATCTATTTGGCGGAGAATTCTCCTCCCCGAAGCAAGCGACATTCTACCACTATAATGATTTTTATAGGCTGGAACCGTCTACGCGTGAATGGACGAGGCTGGAGTCGCCAAAAGGTAAAGGTCCACCGGCAAGGAGCGGGCATCGTATGACGTTCTACAAGAACTATATCATTTTGTTTGGAGGCTTCCAGGATACGTCTCAGCAAACCAAGTATCTAGCTGATCTCTGGCTTTATGATACTCAAAGCTTCACTTGGCACAATCCGGTTTTGCCACCGGCCTCCCAGAAGCCTGATGCACGATCGTCGTTCAGCTTCCTGCCTCATGAGAACGGCGCCGTCCTCTACGGTGGATACTCCAGAGTCAAGGCCACAGTTACAGGAAAACAGACAAAAGGAGGAGGCCAAGTCCAACGAAATGTCCTGAAGCCGCTAGTCCACACAGATTCATGGCTATTGCGCGTCGTCCCTCCTGCCGCTGGTAGTGCGCCAAATACGCCTCCCAGTGTACGATGGGAACGACGAAAGAAGCCTGCAAATACGCCGAATCCTCCCCGGGCCGGGGCGACAATGGCGTACCACCAAGGCCGAGGAATTGCATTTGGTGGCGTTCATGATGTGGAGGAGAGCGAAGAAGGTATTGATAGCGAGTTCTTCAATACTTTATATGCTTGGAACATTCAACGTAACCGCTACTTCCCACTCACGTTGCGTAAACCGCGCGCTGCGAAGAAGGTCAAGGTAGCGGAACGCGGAACCAGGCGAGGCAGGGGCCAGGCCAATGAAGAGGAACTGCTACGAAATCTAGCGGCGATCGAAGCCGGAAAACCGTATGAGGACGCAGATGACAAGGAATGGGACCCGCCCGTCGAAGAAAAAGAAGGATCTGACAAAGTTGTTAAAGAAAACGCCTCAGAGTTTCCACATCCAAGGTTCAACGCCCAGCTTGCAGTTCAGAATGACGTTCTATACATCTATGGTGGCACTTTTGAGAAAGGAGACCGTGAATACACCTTCGATGAGATGTACGCAGTCGACCTAGGAAAACTAGATGGCGTCAAGGAGATCTTTTGCCGTGAGCCGGAGAATTGGCAAGGAAGTGAGGATGGAGATAGTAGTGAGGATGAAGATGGAAGCGACGACGACGACGAGTACGACGAGGATGGTGAATCTGCAGACGAGGATGCAGATACCACAGCCCAGGAACAGAAGCCACTCCACAGCGAATCCAAACGGAAAAACAATAGGGCTACAGCTGATGACGACACAAACTCTGCACCCGTTGAGCCACCAGTCGAGGAAGAAATAGAAACCAACGCTCCAGTTGTGGATGACCCACGGCCCCATCCACGACCATTTGAGTCTCGACGCGAATTCTTCGTGAGGACGTCGATTGAATGGCAAGAATTGCTTATGGAAAGTCTGGCGAAGCGTGGCCTGCAAATTGAAGGTTTCTCTGGCAAAGAGATCAAGACCAAAGCATTTGAGATGTCTGAAGAGAAATGGTGGGACAGCAGAGAGGAGATCACAGCGATGGAGGAAGAACAAGACGCTGCTGGTATTGGAGAGGTTGTTACCCTAGCTGACCGTGGTGATGCGGCAACAACAGGTGCAGGAAGACGAAGATGACCCTTCAAATTTAGAATAACGATGGCATGATCAAATAGGGGTATACTCGGAAACTTTCAAGATTGGTTATGTTTACTGCATTGTGCGTAGCCCCTTGTTATGACTAGTAATAGAGTTACGAAGCAATCAATGCATCACTAATTCCATCCCGAAAAAGACTGAAGCAAAACACCTATTCAGGCGCTACATGCCTTGGATCCAGTAGAACACATACGCCTAGTCTCCCGTCTCCCTCTCATTATAATACATTTGGTGATATCCACGACCTTACGTGTCCAAATCCATCTTCTCCGCAATAGCAGAATCGGTGGTCTCCAGTTCATGGACAGTAACATATCTGCTGATATCCTCCTTGGTGGTGATCTTTTCGTTGAGCACTGCAGTCGTACCCCGCTTGAAGACATAGCTCTTTTGCTTCTTACTCCGCTCGTTCGGCTTGATGTAACCCCTCTTGAGCGTCGTCATATCCTTCTTAATGACAGCCACATCAACATTTGATCCAGAGCCCAAATCGTTGAAAATACCAGCTTGAATGGCATTTGATGCAAGCTCGATCGCCTCCTCCTCGGTTAACTTTGACTTCCACTGCGTCTCGAATACAGACATAGCCGCCAATGACCCACTGCCCATGGTCACGTAGGGAAGCTTGTCTGTGCTACCATGTGCATGGACAGTGTACAGTCCGACGCCAGTTGGGTCAACGCCAGCCACAACCAAGTATGCTCCAATGTGACCCTGGTACTGGAATAGGTGCTGCTTCAGCATTGTCATGCATGTAACAACACGAGGCTTACGGCCGGTCGACAGAGAGTGTAGCTCGAGTTGGGAAGAGATAAGTGACGTAGTAAATTCGGTATCAGCTGCCGTACCAGCACCGGCGCACCAGATTTGAGGTGCGATGTAATGGAGTTTTTCGCAATTCTAGCTTGGTTGTCAGATAATGTTATGAGATTGGCATCACCACTCAGGTCTGTCCGTACCTTGTCCGCAACTATGGGCCCGGATGTTGCTCTTGTATCGGCTGCGATCTGATGAAGGTTCTCGTTAGCAAGTGGAAGGGTGGTCGCCAATGGCATGAAAGTGTCCAAAGAATCGGTCGTATGGCTTCAGTCCGAAGGGTTCGACTTACAACAACGCCTCCTTCAAAGATGCATCCCACAATCGTGGTCCCCGTACTGGTTGCCTTTGGCAGTGGCACTCCTCTTGCATGCAGGGCAGCATTGCGCGTGTGGTTTGAGAAGTCGAACCCAGGCATCGTGACAAACGAAGCTCCGTGGAGTCTTCTTGTGTATGAATAACGCTCGGACGGAATATAAAACGCAGAGATAAGGCCTTGGTCGAGTGTCAAATGTTGTAGTCCTCTGGAAAGTAGTATGTTGGGGTTGGAATGAAAGCTGTAAAGGTCATGAAGCTGACGAGGTGAGCTGTAGCCTTGGTCTATTCACCCATTCTGGCTTAGGTCATGTAGCTTGACGCGACAGCTCCACGAAACAGCTGGTCACGTGGAGAATATATTTATGGTTTACTGGCAGTAAGACCAACCGCGAATCAAGAAATCACTTTGCATTCAGCGTGGCCAAATATATTACATCAACCACGGGCTTCCTACACTTATTTTCCATGAGGTTCGGTTTCCAGCAAACCTCTGTACGTTGTTCGGCGCGTCGCAACCTGAAATCCACATACCATTCTTGAAAGCTCATGACTTTCATTGAAGCACTATTTGAAACCGCGCCACATCGCGACCAAATGCTCAATTTGCCGTTAAGCAACCGATATACAAGCACGGAATAGGATAACTTCTGTTGTACTTTGCGACCTGCGCGAACCATGGCTTTCAGCTTTGGAAATGCCAGCCAGGCCGCTTCTGGGTCGGGGCAGGCCCAAACTGGCCCTGATCTTCTAGATATTCAGACAGAGGTACGCCGAGACCAAAGGATGCATTCATCATTTTGACTTGTAACTATGCTGACGAAATAGGCGTTGGGATTCTTAGCTATTGCTGGGGAATCCAAGTTACAGCTGCTTCCGTCGCCATGGCCAAGCACGAACCTGCCTCCTCCTACCTCGTCCCTCATAAGTATAGCCCCGAAAAAAGGGCTTGTTGCCGCTGCAGGACCAGATTGTGTTATATTAGCGACGACGGAGTCAATACGAAAATCATACGAAGGACCACGGATAGGCGAAAGTCACACTCGCCCATTTCAGGCGCAGTTAACACTCGCGATGCCCATGAGACTCTCTCAGGTGACGTTTACAGCCGACGAAACGTACCTGGTGCTGTCTGCTGAGGTTGGAGGAGGCCTGGCTGTCTACGAGGTCCAAAACCTTATGAACGGGTCGCAGACGTCCTCTTTTGAAATGTCTACAAACTCGGCCCCTCTTCGAGCGGCAGTTCCAAACCCAACACCCGAAAAGGGCGAACTCCTGGCCATTGTTACCATGGACGGCAAACTCATGGTAGCCAATTTGAAGGAAAGAAATTTTATATCTGGCGCTACTGGCCAGATCCTTAAGGAAGGTGTAAGCAGCATTTCCTGGAGCGCCAAAGGCAAGCAACTGGTCGCCGGCCTTATTGACGGCTCGGCTTTTCAAATGACCCCTGAAGGTGTGGCCAAAGCACAAATTCCTAGGCCACCAGATGTTGACCACGGCTATCACGGTATGCACTAATCAAATCTTTTGGAGCGCACGATTCTAATCCTACTGGCAGTCTCTTCTATCACATGGCTAGAAAATGACGTCTTCATGATGGTTCATAACCCGTCGAATATCGACGCCAACAATGCGCCCACTTCTCTATTCCATCTTGTGACTCGGCTACCGAAGTCAACGGAGCATATTTTTCAGAAATTGGCCGATCCAGCCCCAAACTTTGGTTTGAACCGCAGCCCGCCATATCATTTCTTACTGCGCCTCAGAGACTTCCCTCCGAACCTTCGAGACCTTATCATTGTGTCGTCCACCGCGTCTACGGATATCGGGCTCTTCACAAGATCTGCGATTCCTTTGGTTTCAGACAAGCCCGCTGATAAGGTAACTGATGTCTTCACTATGACTGAGATGTCGGATGATTCTCGGCGAGCACAGTTGCCTGTAAACGAGGCAATGGAAGACACATCACCCATAGGTGCGATTCTAGATTTATCTTCTAGAGAGAATGTCCCCAGACCAATTCCAAGTGATGAAATGGATGAGTCTCGAACGCCTCTGCCAGCTTTGCTCGTCTTGAATAACGAAGGAGTTTTGGCTTCGTGGTGGGTCGTATATTCAGAATCTGTTCGCCAAGGAACTTCATATCCTGGTTTAGTTGCGGCGGCCGCGTCCCAACCCGGTGGTGCCGTGCAGCCTCTTTCATCTAGCCAAAATGCACCCTCCGCGCCAGGTTTTAACCAGACATTTGGCTCCCCATCAAATGCAGGGAGTGCATTTGGCACCACAAACAAACCTACGTCCTCCTTTGGCAGTGGAACTGCATTCGGGGGTCAGCCTAATAAACCGTCGGGTTGGCCTAGCACGTCTTCCGGCCCGGTAGCTACAGCTGGAGCTGCTTTTGGAGCACCTTCCTTTGGCACGCCAGCCACACCAGCCACACCAGCTTTTGGTGGCCCAAAATTTGGCACCCCTACGTTTGGGAATGCGGCATCACCGGCTTCGGGAGGTGTTGCTTTTGGTAATTCTGCACCTCTAGGCAACCGACCTTCTCCGTGGAGCGCGGCAGGATCAGGGGCGCCAGCAACGACGTTTGGTCAACCTTCAGGTCTCGGAGTGGCAGGAACTCCAGGCTTGGGTAATGCAAAGCCATCTGGTTCTTTATTCGGGTCCGGCAGCAGTTCGGTTGCTCCTGCTACTGGTGGCTTTGCTTCATTCGCTCGAAATGGCGGGTTCGCGGCTGTTAGCACATCACAAAAAGATCAGGGGAATATATTTGCAACTAAATCGGATTCTACAAGCTTCTCGTTGTCCCCGAAGACAGTTGATAATACATCCAGCTTCGGTTTTAATGGTGGAACTCCAGCTGCCCCGCTTCGAGGCACCTTTGGTTCCCAGGGGTTCACTCTAGGGTCAACTTTCAAACCTGATAGCTCTCGCAAGGATGATAGCCAAGGGACCGAGAAAGCTGGCAGTGGTTCGTTCTTTGGTGGCGGATTCGGTAAAGCTCTGGGAGAGGCCCAGGTATCACCTGTCGTTTCTAGTAGTCCGGAAGCAACTATGGATGACACCACCGATCTAGAGCAGGAGCCAACTGTTGTTCCAAAAGACACTGTTACGGAACCAATTATTAAAACCGAAGAAGGCCTCCTAGGGACTGGATCCGCCATAACTGCCCCTAAATTTCAGTTCCCGACCGCACAACCAAAAGCTATTGGCCTTGGGGAGCCATCGCCTAAACCGACTATCAATGCGGCGCCAGATGTGCAGATTCCAAGCTCGACTGGCTTTAGCTTTGGGCGTCCAGTCGGACCTACAGAATCGAAAGACACTGCCGGTCACACTAAGGAACCTGCACCAATTTCTGCATCTATTGCAGACGTGAAGCCATCGAGTGACGATGTTAGCCAAAATTTACCCAAACTGGCCAAGGCAGAACGCCCTTCTGTTGTTGCTCCTCAAGAGAGCCAACAGGTTGGCGACGCCTATGTGCCGGCCAAAGGGCAACTTGATGCGCCTCTACCGCCCGATTTCATCAACGTGCCAAAGCCGCCTGCTACCCAGACACTCAGTCTAGACAAGCCACAACCAAGCAAAAGCCTGTCATTCCAAGCAGATCTAACCCCACCGCTTCATGTACCATTTAGCCCAGGAGAGGGCCCAGGCTCTGATTATTCTGATGTCGGGGATCAAAGTTATAGTGACGACGAGGAAAAGAGTGGTGAGGACAATGCGAACGAAATTGCCAATACACCAGGCCTTACCCCCGAAAGCTCTTTCGACAGGCCTAATTATACAAATCGTGGAAACGCAGCATTTGCCACTGGCCCTCTGAGTGGCCACCAACCACCTTCAAGATCACTTTTTGGAGAAATCGGAAATCGCAATACTCCTGTTTTGGCGCCACCTAAGCCAGGAAGCCCACGATCGCCAAGCCCTATTCGTTCATCCGTCCCAACCCGACTTCTTGGTAGGCCAGACGCCTCTCGATCAGTTAGTGCCCCTATTGCAGCATCAAAACTTTTGGGTGCCCATGCGGCGCTCATCTCTAGCAATGCTTTTGGGAAAACCGGTGGATACGGAGAAGAGGAGGCGAGGCGGCGCACGGAAGCGTCCAAGAAGAAAGAAGCCGAAGAATCGCAAGCCTTGGTGGACATAGAAGATGACAGGATGCAGGAGTTTCTCAGCAGAGACATAGAGGGCACAACGAGGCTTGATGAGTTCGTTGCGCACCAGGACTACGTTGGCGGCGCAGACAAAGACAGCATACCCTTCCAAGTTGAAGCTGTCTACCGTGATATTAATTCCATGATTGACACACTGGGTGTAAACTCACACACAGTGAGAAGTTTCACCAAGGGGCATACTGAGCACTACAAAGACGCTGGTCGAGAAAGAGCCGACTTGGAAGGAGATGAGACATGGTGCCTCGGAGAAATCGAAAATTTATCTAGCATCATCGAGAAAGATTTGTCGAGGGAGCTTCAACAAGGCTGTATTAAGGATGTTGAAAGCAAGCTCCAACTTTGTTCCAATTTCGTCAAAGAATTAGTTAAGTTACGAACTCGCACCGAGGACGCCCTAATAGTTATCACTTCGAGTCGCGATCAAGACCACGCAAACATCAACAGGTCTCAGCCATTGACAGCTGAACAAATCGCACAACAACATGACCTTCGGAAAGATTTGGCAAATTTCCAGAAGCTCCTTGGTGACGCCGAAGAGGAACTCATTCTGCTTAGAGCTAATATATCATCCTTTACCGGCTCTGGTGGGAAATCGGGCCCGGGCCCAACTACCGAGGCCGTTATGAGGACGATTGTGAAGATGACAGCGATGGCAGAGAAACGCAGTGGTGATGTGGATGTCATCGAAAACCAAATGCGCAGGTTGCGATTCAGCTCGGTTACCAGCAATGACCGTAATAGCCCCGAAGGCTCTCCATTCGCGAGCCCAACAAAGTCGGTAAAGCGCCATAGTACGGCTTTCGCCAAGTCTGGACGTCCATTCACGCCAGACGGCACTCAAAAGGGGTCCCGCGCCCTACATATGTCATTTTCATCGTCTACACGATCGCAAAATCAGTCGACACCGCCACGAAAGAAACTTGAGGGGTTCACAGAAGAAGATAAATCAACTATCAAATGCTCCTTCTCAAGAAAAAGGGAGGTTACAGATAAGTTGAAGATGGCGTTGGAAAGGTCCAAAACCAAAGTCCGTCCGATGGAAGATGAATGATGTCTTGCCATGACGGACAGAATGCAAACTAGTCTTTGAAGCGCTCTCTATCTCTAAACTTTGGAGTTCCTCCTAAATGTAGCCTCAGGCTGTAATGATTTGGGACCAGACGCATACGAATAATGTTTATCGGGGGAATATCGAATGTCATAAATACTGTATAAACATTTCTAAATTAACTTTTGGCAGTTCTTATTGGCTGCTGACTAATGCTCGTGAATTGACAACGCCTCGTTTCCGTGATGCTTACGGGCGTAACAACGCCTTCTGTGCGTGCTATATGATCCCAATCCAACATCAATGAACCAAAGTCTATTTTCGCACGCAGCCTTATTTCAGTGCTTTGATACGAAACCAACTTTATTTCAACCAAGCAAATGCTATCTTAAACTTGTTAGCGCGTCCATGCACCATACCTCTTTGGTACCCTCCAATGCGCCCATCTCGTTTTGATACTCCAACGATTGAACCATTCACAATCCCATTTTGGATATGGATCCATATCCTCCGTGGCAAAATGGTCCACTCGATAATCGGCTAACGGGCCCCTCTCCTGCGGATGAAACAGCAAGGCTCCAGGCGCCTAGTTCTAGCTCTAATTCTACAGGTGGCCCTAGTCTTAGCCCTGTAGCTGCTGCTCTCCCGGAAGCTCGTGTTAGGCGGCGGAACCGCATGATTACATCTTGTTTGGAATGCCGCCGAAGGAAGCTGAAATGTGATAAATCCCATCCGTGCGTGAACTGTACCAAAGGCCACCGAGACTGCATATTTCTGGCTCCGGCACTCGACCAAGCCAGCCGCCTAAAATTAACGGAGATAAAGGACCAAGTCGGATCCTTGGAGAGTTTGCTTGGGAAGGGCGCTCAGCAACCGGCTTCAGATGCTACCTTGCCACATATTGAAGGCAATCCAGCCGATATCAAGGGCGAAGATTTGCCACAAGCAGAAGATGAGAAAGACCTGGAACCAACTCCGCTCGCCGTTGTGGATGCCGTATACGAGGATGACGCCGACGATGATCTCCTCGATCTTGGTATTCAAATAGGCAGGATGAGAATTACAGAGAGAATTGGAGGCTTCTTTCGACCGCGCCTCGCTCAGGAACTGGCGTATTCCCTGTATGATACGTCGAAGCCGTCCCTCTCGCCAGACAATATCAATACTACCCCATCGGGCGTCCAAACCTACCAATACCTGATGCCTAGTCCAGCATACATTGCTCCAGCTTCGGGGTTTGTTTTTGGTCATGCTGGCAATGGCTCTTCTCTCATTGACTACCTGCCTACGCGGCTAGCAGCCGATCGCTTGGTTAAACAATATTTTACAGTTGTTCACCCTGTCGCTCAATTGCTCCACTATCCCAGCTTTGAGAAGGAATATGAGAACTTTTGGGAAGATATTTCGCTTGGAATTGAACCTCCTACTTCGTTGCAGGCAATCGTGTTTGCTGCAATGTTCTCTGGGGCGGTCAGTATGAGCGAAATGGTTATATTGAGAGATTTCGGTGTTCCTAAGGACCGGTTAATCGATAACTTCAAGTCGGGCACAGAGACAGCGCTTAGCAAGTCTCACTTTCTACGCACTACGAAGGTGGAAACCTTGCAGGCATTTGTTATATATCTTGTGAGTAAATGGATATGTCAGTTTCTAATTTCTTTCTAACAGCATCAGATCCCACTGTGCCGTGCGGAAACATCACGAGCGCACTCGGTTTTAGTCGGAGCAGCAATCCGTATGGCTGAATGCATGGGCCTCCACCGAGATGGCGAGACATATGGATTAAACCCCATCGAGACCCAAGTTCGACGACTGATCTGGTATCAGTTGTGCTTCTTAGATATCAGAACGTGCGAGGCCCAGGGACCAAGACCATCGATACGTAGAGGTGACTTCGACACCAGGTTGCCGATTAATGTTAATGATGTAGATCTACACGCCAACGGTAAGCCTGTTACTGTTGTAGACCGCTGGGTCGATGCAACATTTACGACGATGAGGTTCGAGGTCAATGAGATGATGAGACTTATCTGGAGTGAAAGGCCTCGCATCGAATCTCGCAAGTCAACATTAACGAATCTCCTTGGTAAAATCGAAGCTTTTCGGCGGCACTTAGCTGAGAAATACGACCATCTTATTGACGAGCGCGTACCCTTTCAAAGGTTTGCCAAAATGGTTAAAAACCTTCTATTGGGGCGCCTAACTGTCATGGTACTACACCCTTATCACAACTCTGTCCAGAACATGATGCCTCCACGGCTACGCAAAATGCTGATAGCTGCGGCAACAAATACCGTTGAGAATGCCATGTGGATTGACAATGTGCCTGATGTGCAGCCATGGGCTTGGTACGGAGGAGCGTTTAACCAGTACCACTCAGCATTTTTGCTACTTTTGGATAGCCACTTCTTCTCCCATGACGAGAACCTGGACCGCATTTGGCATTGCCTGGACTACGTTTTCGAAACCGACCCTTCTGAGACGCGGGAGGTGAAGGCTCGGAAGGTTCTTTGTGAACTACAAGAGAAGACTACAGTGTATCAACAGTTCCGCAAGATGCGTGCATCACCAGCAATGCTTAAGCACGTTGGACAACGGCCCCCACGGCGAGTTGATAGGAATATAAATTCAGGCGCATCGTCCGTCAGTGCACATCATGGGGGTGTAGTGGGCACAGAACCCTCTTTGATCGGCAAAGTGCCTGTGCCTGATGCTGTTTTTGCTGGGGTTTCCAACGGCGAGGCTCTTTGGGCACTTCCTAATTATGGGAGTCCTGCGGGAAGTAGTGACTCGGGAGGTGTTCCATGCCAAGCCAACCCTGTTCGAATGGAGAATACAAAGATGGAATATTCGATGCCCGAAATTGACTGGGTAAGCGTCCGAGGGCAGTTAACATGCTCGCTCACTCCTGCTGACTCAGTGCTACCTAGGATGCGTTTGATATTTTGTTCCCACCGAATGAATCTGGTGAAATGATGCAACAGGGGTATGCAACAGGAGTATGATGATGTTGACAGGATACCTCGGTACGGTGGAGGATATAAGATAAGATAGGTGGTGAAGATAAAGGTCACAGATAGTATAGTATTTACTAGAAATCCACAGTGCTCTATCTGCAGGATTCAGAGATAGATAGAGAATATAGCTAATATAGTATTGATTGCTCTTTATGAAGATTGCTCTTTCATATTCTCATCGTCGTTGCTTCATCCCCCTCCTACCCTCCTACCCTCCCTCTTATCAAATTGCCGCCGTCGGTCCGATTTGTTCCGGCCCTGGCCTAGTTTTTCCGCCCCGCCACCCGCGCAGCACCGCCACACAGTCTATCCGATTCTCTGGATTTCCATTAGGCTTAGCTTCGACCCATCGAAAGTGCCCTTTGAGTAAGAAATCCAACTCAAGTTGCGCTTAGCCTCCTCCACCTTTTCACTCGGAGCCTTTTCAGCCTCGACATTCATTTTATTTCACCTTCATCCTCTCCCCTCCCCCCACCATCAAACGCCCCCTCTTCAAAAAAACACACCCCCAAATCTTCGAGTGCTCAATAGGCCCTTCTACCTATCTCCAAACCCCGCGGGCGCCATAAAAAGTTTATCGGCCCATCATAATAAGATAAGCTGTGCATCAAGCACATTAAACAACAGCTCGTTCAACCATCATAGCCTTGCGTGCCGGACACCACACCTCTACCGCTCGTGCCAATCGACTGTACCGACATCGCTGTTTGCGTTTCAATACCTTTCGTCCTCACCCGATATATCCGATCTTATTGTGACTACGGTCTCACCGAACCAACATGGCGAAAGATACCAAGTTTTACGATCTGCTTAATGCAAGTCTTGCACACCACCGGACTCTAGAGCCACTACTAACTTTGCTTTAGGTCTCTCCAACATGCACCGAGGCGGAACTGAAGAAGGCATATAAGGTTGGAGCCTTAAAACACCATCCAGGTAAAAAGCGAAATCTTCCTCTCAATAGCCTCCACCAGCTGACGTTGCCGTACAGATAAGAATGCACACAACCCAGATGCAGCCGACAAGTTTAAAGATCTCTCTCACGCCTACGAGATACTTTCTGACCCCCAGAAGAGACAAATCTATGACCAATATGGAGAGGAGGGTCTCGAAGGAGGTGGCGGAGGTGGCGGTATGAACGCCGAGGACCTCTTTTCTCAATTCTTCGGTGGCGGCGGTGGTGTCTTCGGCGGTGGTGGTGGTATGTTCGGCGGTGGAATGGGCCAGCGTGGGCCACCAAAAGCCCGCACCATCCACCACGTTCACAAAGTATCTCTAGAGGATATTTACCGGGGCAAAGTGTCGAAGTTGGCACTGCAGAAATCGGTGATTTGCTCCAAGTGCGATGGCAGAGGCGGCAAAGAGGGTGCTGTCAAGAAGTGTACTGGCTGTGACGGGCACGGCATGAAGACTATGATGCGCCAAATGGGTCCCATGATACAGCGATTCCAAACTGTCTGCCCAGATTGTAACGGAGAGGGAGAAATTATTCGCGAGAAGGACAAGTGCAAGCAATGCAACGGCAAGAAGACCGTTGTGGAAAGGAAGGTCCTTCACGTTCACGTTGACAGGGGTGTTCAGAGCGGCCACAAGATCGAGTTCCGTGGCGAAGGTGACCAAACACCAGGCGTTCAACCAGGGGATGTTGTGTTTGAAATCGAACAGAAGCCGCATGCAAGATTCCAACGCAAGGGCGACGATATATTTTACTCCGCAGAAATCGATCTCGTCACAGCTCTGGCTGGCGGAAACATTTTCGTGGAGCATCTGGACGAGAGATGGCTCAGTGTTGATATTTTGCCCGGAGAAGTTATAAACCCAGGTAAGCTTACAACGGATTGCCATGTCATAGTAGCTGGATCTTACTAACTGCGCAGGCTCCGTCAAAATGGTACGCGGCCAGGGCATGCCTTCACATCGTCACCACGACTTCGGCAATCTTTACATCCAGTTCGACGTCAAATTCCCCGAGAAGAATTGGACTGCCAACCCCGCTGAATTCGATGCCCTCAAGTCTATTCTGCCGCCGACAGTCCAGCCGATTTTGCCACCTGCAGAGACGATGACAGAGGCAGTTGATTTGGAGGACGTAGATGCAAGCCAGCAAGCACGAGCTGCTGGCCATGGTATGATGGATGACGATGATGAGGACGGACACCCTGCTGGTGGTGAAAGGGTCCAATGTGCATCTCAGTAATCGACAACTAGACCACTTACAGAACCGGCGGACAGGGAATCACAGCAATGACGCTTCCCCCTAGGTTCTACGAGCCTTACTTTATGGGCACATTGTGATTCGTTATGAATATTGCATTTGGGCAGTCGCTGATCGCTTCTAAGCGTGGATACGGTTCCTCATTTAACTCAGCGGTTTTGGCTGGATAGCGAGTTATTCCCCTCGCCTCCCAGCATTGATTCTGCGTTTCATTTTAATAGGCGTTTAGAGATATAGACCAATCATGAAGACTCGTAGGCATGAACCAGTTAACAATTAGCTTTGATATTTCACCTTAGTCCATAAGTTTACAGATTGAAATTATGTGTCTTTGCCTATTCCCATCCTGCACGCTTCCGCAGGTTTCCCAGACTGTAGAGCACATTCCACCAGTCAACATTTGCCGCCGGCATTGTTTGGTGATCGGCGCCAGTAATATCAACCTTTCCAAAGTGGCAAGTTAACGCACTCCAATCCTTGCCATGGGATTTGATGATCTTCAAAGGCTCCTCCACCCCTGTTGTTTCCACGTCTCTGAGTTGAGCCACCGAACCGGGACAATGCCACAGGTCAACCGAAACAATCAAGGCATTGTTTTGCACGCCTGTAGCAATAGCCAAAGGGTTTCCGTTTAGAGGCAAAGTTTGATAATGCGAAAGGGTGCCAGCCGGGGATAATGCGAAGAAGAACAACGCTGGGACACTATAACCAATTAGACACAAGTCATCCAAGTCAGCTACATCCAAGCGACACTTACCCCTCACACATTACAACAACACTGCCAGAATTGCTGTTTGGCTCTTGCTGCAGATGCTTTATGCCCGAAACAATAACCTTCGGCGAGTGGGAGTCATCATTGGCCCCAATTCCAACGCCACGCCCTTCGCCAGAAGATCCACGTAGAATAAGCTCCACATGGGATGATATATTTATTTTTTGGAGCAGATTCCCTGAAAGCCAGTCCCAAACAAACAAATCATCGTCACCTCCACCTGAGATCAGGAGACGGCGAGCGGATTTTGGAAGGCATAGCCTGCTCACAAACTCGCTGTGCCCGAGACAATAGGCCTCGATTATATGCGATTGCGGAATTCCTCGGGACACACGGATATGCTCATCCCTATCTGCAGTAATAATATAATTGCGCCCACATTCCTCAACGAGTGCGATATCTGTCAACATTGAAACATGTCCAAGTAATAACTGTTGTCCGAAATTGGCTTCGGCTTTGTCTGCCTTGGCTAGATTCTGCTTCAGCTGGTTCTGGAGTGCTCTGCGGTTCCGTGCAGAGTGAACTGTAAGATCATTCGCTGAGGACACAAATTGCTTGGGTTTTTCGGATAAATTCTCATCCTCAGCTAAGGGTGTTGTCGTGGCGCCCTGTCCTTCAGGTAAATCTGTAAGTAATGGAAGTGAATAGACATCTCCGAATTTGTCAGCACAGATGATCGCAGAGCCCGATGGCGATAGAGTAACAGCGCAAGGCCGTTTTGGCATGGACCTGAAATTGAGTAAGCCCCGAGCCTTAATTTCAACAAACTAGAGAGCTTACCTCTCAGATATTTGTTGCAGATGGCCGCTGTCGTGCTGAAGGACTCGAATTGTCTTATCCTCTCCCGTTACTATTATTACATATTTTCCATCATTTGATGACGTCAATGCAACAATATTAGGATATATGGAGGTCATTGTAGTTGTTCTCTGCGAGCATGCTCTTGGTTTCTCGCCTTTTGGCGCCCTGCCAACGGAAGAAGATTCCTCGTTGCTCGGATCCGACAGTTTTCTCCTTTTGGCTGGCTGATTGGAATCTGATCCTGTAGCTTCTATTGCAAGGGCACCGGAGCCCTGTAACCCATTTTCATCGTTCGTAGGTTCGGATTGAGTGGCCAGGGTAGTTTTATTCAGTTGGTCCGGGCATGCCCATGATGAGATCTGAGACCCATTGCAGAGATTGAATGTTTGCAACGTGTGAGCACTTGCAGCAATAACAAACTCTCCGATTATTTCAACACACTGGTATGCAGCGTACATATTTCGAATTTAATGAGGGTCGTGAGTTTTCAAAACTTGACGTAAAGCTGGAAATATAATTACTCGTTGTGAGCACCATCTATCTACATTTATTTTTTGGCGATAAGTAAAATCGTGGTTTGGGCAAGTCCACGCGATTTGGCGCCAGCCACACTATGATTGGTTGAAATTGGTCGTCGTTACTTCTTCATCTTTGACCACCGACAACATCCGTCCTCCAGAGAGCCACCCCACGACGACAGCAACGCAGTATCTATTGTCAATTAAAAGCGACGAGCTGAATCTCGACTTGCTCCATCGAATGCCACTTCCTACTGTACCATTACGCTGGCTGTGGCTCTCTGGCTCGAATTGAACGTTCCAATCCGCTCTCTCGAAACAACACATATTTCGCGCCAACTGGATCCTATCCAATGACCTTGTGAGATCTGGATCAACTATATGTTACTGGGGCGGACACCCTGCTGCACAGCAGTGAAGCGAAAGCTACGAGTCCCATCGGAAGAGATATGGATCACCGACACAACCCTAGCATGGGCATTTCAGCGCCTATGTCTTCTTTCGAGACCCTCGAGACGACATGGGACATCGGTACCTGGTCCCATGGAGTGCAGGCGGCGTTTAGGCAAACGCCGTATGGCTCACTTTTCAGAGGCAGTTCGGCCACCCGTCCATGATTTCGCGGCTTTGTGGGGATTCAGGGGCGCCAAAGAGAACAACATTTGGCAGTGGGAGGCGCCGCATAAACCGCCAGAACGAACCGGCACGGATCAACTACCATCTTGGCTGATAGATCTAGATCAATCGACGGCCGATAATCCGGACCAGAATCTTCTGGAAAGCAACGATGGCCTCGCCCCCGTCTTACGATCAAATGTTGCGGACGACTTGGAGTGGTTTCGTGACCGCATCCGCGCGAAGACGACATCAATTGATTTCTCAGATATATGTGGGACATTTTGTCAAACGTTCAAGCAGAGTTTGTCCTTAGGGCAAGTCTCTGCAGCTGTTCTAGCCGGAAGTTTACGTGAAGTGCCCCGCCTCATTCAAGACAATACCGTTAGCAAGGACATAGAACATGCTCTCTGTATCTCATTTTACCAGGCGACATGGGGAGGCATCATGGCATGCAAGGTACTTCGGCCAGCTGAAATTGAGCCAGAGGTCTTACAATTATTGCTCACGAATCTGCCTCGCCTCCCGGTACATATGTCCGCCGCTCTCATTTCAGATATTCTTCGGTCCATCACCGATAAACAAAAGCATGAGCTTAAAAAAGAGATTTATGCAATTGGAGGCTCACTTTTCTCGCCTGATACAAGCGCCTCGCACCCCGAAGAAATATCACAATCTACAGAAACCGCCAAAGCAATATACTCGCCGCCTAGAAAGATGTTCTTGAACATATCCGACTTGAAAGACATAGTTGGAGCCCTTATGGAAACCTTTGGGGTGTATGCGCCTGAAAATCAAGTTAAGGGGGAAATATGCTATCTAGTTCGCCTATCCACGGTTTACGCAGACAGGGTCATCTTCTCTAGAAGTCGTAAGTCCATACAAGATCTAGTACGAGAAGGGGAGGACCTGCGGACGACATTGCTCAAGCTTGTAGCGCGTGGACCTTTTGCGTCCGAAGGCTTGCTGATACAGGCGTGCATGATAATACGGGACGAATATCGCAATGACAGAACAACAATAACCCTTCCGCGGTTACGTCAACATGTCCTATGCGATATAATGTTTGAATATTGGGCAGGGAAAACGCCTAGTATGTCAATAGTGAAAGCGCATGCTGCATTTAAGGATTCGTTTCTATGTCCGCATAGGCCTCACGGTTCTATTGTACATTTATGCACGGCGTTTAAACAAGAGGCAATGCGTTGGGACGAGAAGGTTGCCTGTTATTTGCGAATATTACGCCGTATCCGCGGTGAAAGTGACAGTGTGTACTACTGTTTGAAACGCCTCGAGGATGCCAGACTCTACCTTAATGCACCGACCGTCATGGATGAAATGACGGCACTATATACCACAAATTTGAGCCACGCGGCGAAATTGCAGTGGCTCTATTCAAGAGAGCGCCCAACAAACCAGAAAATTCCTCTTGAAAAATTTCCGGGTCTTGCAATTGCGATGATTCATGATCCGTCGTGCAATCCAAGGGATATATTTGACCTATTTGGGGGATTTCGGATCTGGAAGGAAACACACACAAGCTGGGCGAGAGTACGCTTAGTGGAGAAGATGGCTTTCGAATTTTCGCAGGTCGGCTTCATCTCGAACAGAGTTGCACTCAGGAGCGTCGCATGGTGCATTCGGTACTTAAACCAACACAGAATCCCCATATCCAGGCTCATTATTCGTGTCTTAACTGATATTGGCATCGAGGGGAATATCATAGAGAAGGGGTCGATTAGCCACGGCAGGTTACAATGGGTCCTGGGCATTATTGAGCGAACGGAGGGTAAACTGGTTGCGGATAGAATAGAAGCAGTCGTCCTTGCCGCACTACACCGAGAAAGGGAGCGAAAAGCTCGAGAAGATTGTGTGAGGATATAGGACCTATAGATGTATTCATAGTAGTTTCAGGGATCGCACTAAAATTGGTAGATATGCCATCTATATTGACACGAATTATTTATGTTCTACTTCCTAGCTGGCTGTCAATCGACGGATTTCCTCAAAATAGAACTTGAGGTCGTCCGGATTCACCTTTGGTGTGATTCCTACACATGTGTTAGTGCTTCAAAGTATGAAATATATAATGGGGGCTTACCATGGCCCAAGTTAGCGATCCATCCCTTTTTCCCACCACGATAAAATCCATCAACCATTTCCGTAACTGCACCTGTAATCGCATCCTTCGTGCCATAAAGAACTCCTGGGTCAGCATTGCCTTGAAAGACAACAGACCTGTCACCTCTGATTTTGACGGCCGCGGCGGCATCTTGCAACCAGTCTAGTCCAACAACGTCGTAACCCAGGTCACAAAGAGCGTCAAGAGCATGCCAAGCGCCTTTAGCAAAGACTATCATCGGAACTGGGTCGAGTTGCATCTCTGCAAGTCTTTTAGGTAAATTTGCTGAGATATAAGCCAGATATGGCTGAGAAAATTGTTTGAACGAAGCTGGAGAAAGCTCGGCTGCCCAAGAATCAAAAACTTGGACCATCTAATGCGGCGTTAGTAGTGTCGTTGCCACGGAAGAAACTCGGAGGATAGTACCTGCGCGCCTGCTTTAACCTGGAGAGCAAGGTGTTCAACGCAAACCTCGGCAATCTTCTGGAGAAGATCCTTGCTTGCTTGCGAATGTCTAAATACCCAAGTCTTTGTTTCAATGAAGAGCTTGCTGCCGCCACCCTCTACCATGTAGCAGAGAAGGGTCCAGGGCGCCCCGCAAAAGCCAATTAGCGGAACGCGGCCTTTCAGCTTGTGCCTGGTCATGGTTATGGCCTCGTAGACATAACCCAGCTCCTTGGCAACGTCCACTTCCTTTTTCATGACTCTTTCATACTGGCCGTCGGTTGGTGACGTGAGCGGCTCAGGGAAATGAGGTCCTTTCTTGTCAATCATTTCAACAGTCATGCCCATAGCCTGTGGAATGACAAGGATGTCAGAAAATATTATGGCGGCGTCAATGAGGCCCGCAAAGCGCTCAATCGGTTGCAAGGTAAGAGTCGAAGCGATATCTGGTGACCGACAGCACTCAAAGAAGTCGTTCCCGCCTTTGGCTACATGATATTCCGGTAAATATCTCCCAGCTATTGAAGTGTAAGCATGCCGGGTTTGGATAGTTTGGTTTGGGGAGCCATATGTTTACCTTGACGCATCACCCACACAGGTGCTCGTTCCACTTCCTCTCCTTGGATAGGTTAGTCTATGGCTCGCATCATCTGGGGGGGAGTATATATATACCCCTGGCGGCCCGCAAAATAAGGTCATTTTGGATGGGTTCGAAGTTGTGTGACATCTTGACGTGCGGTAAGTTTTGGTAGTGGAAATCAATCTGTAGTATATGTATGAAGCGCGATGTGTGGAGTATTTTGCCCCTCACAAACCGTCCACGAAAAGATCCCAATGACGCCCCGGCTTCCTCGGTTCTGTTACAAAGCTAGTTAGTCACTTAATATTGGCGCTGAGATGCCTTTTCCCCTCCAAACTAAGATAAGATAAGGATTTTCGAAAGAGAGCTCCAGAAGACCAGCCTAGCGTTGAGGCCTGGGTTATTAGGCATCAATTAATTCTTGTGTGCTAACCGAAAGGAAACCCTAGAGTACCACAAACCCAAAAATATTTGCCGAGGACTTCTTTTGAGATATCATCTACATACAAGCAGTCCAATTTCCGGGCGCATTATTTCAATTCAAATATATCTTGACCCTTAAACATCCTACCTTCACACTAAGAAGATATGGGGGGCAAGACCGCAAACAAGGCCGGCTATTTCGATAAGCTGAAGGGCCTTCTCGAGGAGTATCGCAGCATCTTCATTGTCTCCGTCGACAATGTCAGCTCCCAGCAGATGCACGAGATCAGACAGTCTCTCCGCGGAGAGGGTGTTGTCCTCATGGGAAAGAACACCATGGTCCGCCGTGCCATCAAGGGGTTCGTCGGTGACTCCCCAGAGTGGGAGCGCCTTCTTCCATTCGTGAAGGGCAACATTGGATTCGTCTTCACCAACGCCGACTTGAAGGATATTCGCGACAAGATCCTTTCCAACAAGGTTGCCGCCCCAGCCAGAGCTGGCGCTGTTGCACCTGATGATGTATGTTAAATCAACTTCTTATTTGCTAAAGTATATCTACTAACCTCCTGCCAGGTCTTCGTCCCAGCTGGTAACACCGGAATGGAGCCCGGAAAGACATCTTTCTTCCAGGCTCTTGGTGTCCCAACCAAGATTGCCCGTGGTACCATCGAAATTACCGCTGATCTCAAGCTCGTTGAGGCCGGTACGAAGGTCGGAGCCTCCGAGGCTACCCTCCTGAACATGCTTAACATCTCTCCGTTCACCTACGGAATGGGCATTGCTCAGGTTTACGACAACGGCAACACCTTCCCGCCCCATGTCCTCGACATCGGCGAGGAGCAGCTCCTCAAGGCTTTCTCCAGCGCCATCACCACCATCGCTTGCGTTTCGCTCGCCGTCAACTTCCCAACCCTTCCTTCCGTCATGCACTCTGTTGTCAACAGCTACAAGAACGTTCTTGCTGTTGCCGTCTCCACTGAGTACAGCTGGACCGAGATTGAGGAGCTCAAGGAGCGCATCGCCAACCCAGAGAAGTTCGCTTCTGCCGCCGTCGCCACTACCTCTGATGCCCCCGCTGCCGCTGCCGCCGAGGAGAAGAAGGAGGAGTCCGAGGCTGAGGAGTCCGGTGATGAGGGCTTCGGTGGTCTCTTCGATTAAGCCAGATTCTGCCTTTCGTAGTTTGAATTACTCAGATATACGAATCGAGCCTGATACTGCCTTGAAAACCAGTCCACGTCCCGCATTTCAATTCATTGATGTGACATCCAAAAACAGCCAGCAAAGTAGAATCCAGTGGTCGAAATCTACGTTACAAAGGGTCAGTCAAACTTTTACTTCTGTTACAATTCTCACATGATTATCAAATTGCTTTTTAACCCTGATCTCAATGAAGACAAAACCCATACAACAACTTATTTATGATGTGAACACATTCAACCATTGTTAAAACTATTACAATTTACTTAGCATATGCTAACTACTTTCCAGGTCCCCCATCCAACACCCTCTGTGCGATGTCAATTGCGGCCTCCGGTAAACCTGCCAACCTAGCTACCTTCAATGAATGACTCTTCCTATTGACCCCTTTTTTCAACTTATGCATGTAACTAAACCCCCCGTTTTGATCCTCGGAAACATCAGTGCACCAATAACCTACCTTCTCCATATGACGTGACATATCCCCTACGGCATGAAAATGTGTTGCGAACAATGTGCGACATTTGTTGACGTGGTATAAATGATGGAGGCATGCAAATGCCACAGCAACTCCGTCTTCTGGTGTAGTTCCGCGGCCAATTTCATCCATTATAACGAAGCTACGCTCCGTGGCGTGCTTCAATATCGTCGCGGTCTCCATCATCTCCACCATGAATGTCGACTGGTTGCGGTACAAATCATCAGCAGAACCAACGCGGCTGAAAATCTGGTCCACAATACCGATTTCTGCGTATTCGGCTGGCACAAAGGAGCCAACCTGAGCCATTATTGTAATCAAAGCATTCTGACGAAGAAATGTGCTCTTCCCACCCATGTTTGGTCCTGTTATGATCCAGACGCGGTCTTCGTCGCCAACAAGACAGTCGTTCGTGACGAAGGTTCGCCCTTGCTGCTGTAGACCAACCTGGACCGTTGGATGGCGGCCTCCCATAACTTTGTGGGCGGTAGTGTTATTCAAAATAGGGCGGACGAGGCCCTGATCATTTGCATGCGTGGCAAATGAGCAGGCGACATCTAGCTCGTCCAGGACAGAGGCGTTGCGGCGCAATTTGACCAACGTCTTGATGACCTCTTCACGAAGTTTCTGGAAAACCCTCTGTTCCTCGGCGCGTATCTGAAGTCGAACTTGGTCTATCCTTCGGCCCAAATCTGTCCACTCTGGGTGGTGGAATGACTTGGTGCTTTTGCTAGAACTGACACTTCTCATTTCTGCCATACGTTTGGCATCTTTCCCCTTCACATGACATATATGGCCCAACCCAGGCGTCCAACGAAGCGCGAGGGTTGCTGCGTCAAGTTCTCGCTGAAGACGGTCATGCAATTTTGCCTTGTCCTCGTCGAGGTTCAGCAGGTCTGCGTGCAACCTTTTCAATGCTGTACTTGCTAGAGGTTTCATGATCCACACTTGAGTGTCCTCACTATAGTGCTCGCGTATGCTTTTTGTCGTTTTCTTGCATCGGCCTCGCTTTATTGCTGCAATATCCTCGGTAGAGCCTTCGGATGTCGCAATCTGTTCCGCCATTTCCATAATCGTTCCTGCTTCTTCATCCTCTATTCTATGTTGCTGTACAACGCCTTCCTCATCAATCGCATTTCGAATTTTGGTTGCTAGAGCAAGCGGGCCATCAAGCTCAATGCGTGACACGAGGCGTGATAAGGAGTCCGGGGGGGAAGATTCTGGGGATCGTGGCCCATCCTCTAGTGTCGCTCGTATCGTTGAGGCCAATTCTTGCGTTGCCGATATAGTAGTTGATAAAGCCAAAAGATCATCTGCATTTCCTCTTCCCAAAGCAAACTTCTGGACTAGACGTTGAGAGTCGTGACAACGTCGAAGCAGGGTCATCAGTCGTTCTCGGAGGGCTGTATCGCCAAGTATGTGGGCCACAAGATCTAATCGGTCGTTTATCACCTGAAGTGATGTCGAGGGAGCACCTAGTTAATGTTAGAAAACCTCTTCTCTTACTGGTTGAGAACTTACCAAGCCACTCTTTCAGTAGTCGAGAGCCACTCTTTGTGACTGTTTTTCGCAGTGCATGAAGTAGACTCCCAACATAGGTGCCATCCCTATAGTTCTCCATTATTTCAAGACCTCGTAGACTGTTTCTGTCTATGGCCATGATCTCCTGTGAACGGTATTGAATAGGAGGCTGAAGCTTCAGACTCAAGCCCTGCAGGCGAGTGCCAACATACTCCAACAGCAGACTTCCAGCATCAACTTCTTCTGATGCAAAGCTTGCTGCTATATCAGCAGGCACCTTAGTCTCCAACATCTGTCCCCACGAAGCCATTGGCTTTTTTTCTCCCACTGAGCAGTATGTAATCACGTGGCGATCGTCACTCAGCACTGCCAGTAAACCATCAGCTGCCGAGGTTTCTTGATCCTTCTCAAGTACGATTTCCCGTGGCCCAATTCGCGAGATAGCACTCGATAACAATGCCAATGTTGTCGACTGTGTGTAGAAGTTACCGGTTGAAAGATCCAACCATGCCAGTCCAACTAACTCGTCTGCGTCCCTCGGCTCTGTCTGCAAAACACTGCGGCCGCGTTGGATTGCGAGGACATAGTTATTTGTTAAAGGATCGATGAAGTTTTCATCAATCAGGGTTCCCGGGGTAACAATGCGCGCGACTTTTCGGTCATGAAGCAGGCCCCCTGCTTTGACTTTGCTCGATGCATCGTTGGCAAACTCCTCGGCAATCGCAACATAACGATTCAAGTCTTGAACTAGTATCTTCAAGAACCTATCAAGTTGAAAGAATGGGAAACCTGCCTGTGAAAGTTAGAGTGGACCAGCTATCTGAAGGGCTGATAATATACCATAGACACGGGACCAGCATTTGTCTTTTTCTGGGCGACCTTGAGATTAAGGAGAGGACCAAATTCTTCCGCATGCTCAAAGTAGAGTTCATAAAATCCACCAACGCGTGTGAGAAGAACACAATTTTCGAACTTTCCCATATTGGTCTGGGCCTGGAGCACAACGGTTGGATACGTCGGCGCCTCATCTTGGTTTGGTACACTGACTGGCGCGCAAGGAAGCAGCCCCTGCGGTAGATCTTTAAGCTCTAAAGAGGTGCTGGTTGGCGGTTTCCTTTTGGGGGCTTTGGGAACTTTGGGGATTTTGGTTTGTGATGAATACTGGGATGTCTGTGTCACGTGTGTAACATCGTCGGGACCGTAAACCTTCGTTCTACTACACAGGCGGGAATAGACAAATAAAGAAGCTCGACCCCGAATGGCCTTGTCGCAGGTGCTGTGCCTGGGTCTCCACATGAGCGAGTGTTTGATTTATCGACCTTCGCCCACACTCATAGTTGTATCCTTTTCAAGGTTTCCAGGGTGGTTGAATAAGGGGTCGAAAATGGAACTTTCGCACCAATTGCACTAGTCTACTTTGAGTATGGTGGGGCTGTTTGTTACCTACCAAGGTCGCCGCTCTGCAGTCAGCACAACTTAAATATCACTACATCAATAAAAACATACATTCACAGCGAAGAATATAAAAGTGAATACCAGCAAACTGTTTCTTCAGAGACTAGAGCATGTAATCTGCGAAACACAGGAGCAACTGCCAGATATGGTATGGTGGGCTATAGACCCAATCCACTTTCGTACCGCGGTCTTGACAGGTCGATACTATATCTTACCCTATCTGACTATTCTTTTCGAATAGACACTTCGTAATTAGAAGTTGATCTTGTTGAGCGTAGCTCCAAAGCTCTCGCCTTGGATGGTTGCAAGCTCCAGCTCCAGCGCAGTTGGCTGCCTGGATCCATCCGATGCCTGGTTCGTCTGTCAGCTTCCCACTTCAAACAAAGATATCATAGGAATCCTTTCTTACCGCATAAGTTCCAGCACCCCATGGGGAGCCTCCGTGGACCTCCTCCAAGTTCGAAATCTGTGCAAACGCAGGCTTGTATCCGAGAGGAACGTAGATAATTCCGTGGTGCGTAAGAGTGGACAGGGAGGAGATGGCGGTGCTCTCCTGTCCGCCACCAGGTCCGGCAGTGGAAACGAATACACCGGCATACTTGCCCCAGAGTGCGCCAGTTGCCCAAAGCTTTCCGGTGGCATCCCAGAAGGCCTTCCACTGTGCTGGGAAGTTACCGTAACGAGTGGGAATACCAAGGAGGAATGCGTCATAGGTCTCGAGAATCTCGGGTGTGATCACGGGCACGTTTGGCTTGGCTGGAGCATGCATCTTCGACAAGACTTCCTCGGGCAGGGTCTCGGGGACTCTGGAGGTAAGTAAGTCAGTTCATTGGTCGTGAAATGATGGTTTCAACCAGGAGAATGGTGGTGTTATCCTTACTGGTAGAGGTCGGCAATGATTCCGGCCTTCTTCAGACCTTCCTGCTCAGCAAGGGCCAACTTGTGTATGTGGCCATACATGGAATACTAGAGGCGTGCGGGGTTAGTCGGTGGCACAAAAGAATTTATTGAGCTCGGAGTGAAGAGAAGGGAGGGCTTACGAAGACGATTGCGACTTTTGGCGCCATGATGAACAGCAGTGTGTAGTGTGTAGTGTGTAGTGTGTAGGTTGGGTTTGGGTTTGGGTGAAGTGGGTTGTTGTCAAGAAAGAAACGAACTAGAGAGGAGGGGCATTCGGGAAGGTTATATACAGAGTGCAGAAGTATGAAGTGTGCTCCAGGGGCGGGGGGGAGGGGGGGAGGTTGGGAGGGGGGAAGGGGTGGATGGATGATTTGATGCAATAGGAAATGCAAGCAGATTGTGCACATCATACATATTCAATCTAGTAATAGTAGGGTATAGCGGGGTATACAGTAGTACGGATAGCACGATATGGCCGGCCGTACATGAATTTGGTCGGGTCCTAAGCCAAGGTACAACCCCTACAGTACAGTTACAGTACAAAACCCACGCTACAGAGCTCTTCGGGGTTGTCTTCTTTGTCTTCTTTGTCTTCTTTGTCTTCGTGTTTCGCGTGTGTTGTGTTGTGTTGTCCTATCTTGTCTTTCTACCCAGTCGAAGTGGCCGAAGGGGGTGTAGTGGGGTAACTCGCCAGCCTGTGCCCCGCCTTACATAAGGTTTGGACATCATGACAGAGCAAGCTGCCCCGCCTTGTTACTGTGACTTCCGTGGACTTACTGGTGTATATCAAAGCATGCCTCAGCATGCCTCAGCAGCCAGCTACAATCAACAACAGCCAACGGCAGCCAACCACAGCAACCCATGCTCCCAAGTACCTGTCTTTTAAATCGTCCTTATCAACTTTATCAATCCTTCCGTAATCATTCAGATCTCAGATGTTCGCAAAGCTAATGTTGATATACCTGATATATTAGGTATGAACAAACAAAATGCCGCCATTCGACTGCGCGACTACGCGACTACGCGACGACGCGACGACACGACTACGGAATGACTGGCGATCAGAAGAGGCTTTCGTAAAAATAGTCCCCGGATTACTATTTATTACCAATACTGTATTTGTACTGTACGCGCACGTGCACACACAGACACGCACACGCATACTCGAGTACGGTCCTTGCAGATTGAACAGTTCCACCACGGCTCTACGTATTTAGAGGGGGAAATCCGCTCCTGCCATTTTCCATAGTGCCTCTCTTTCTCTCTCGCAGAGGCGGGCGGGTTGACCCCCACGAACTTGCCCAATGGCATAGTACTCCCACGTATGTTGCCCCCCATCTCTGGTCATTCATTGTACTCTGAGATACTATCTGGGATACTATCTATACTCGATCAATTGTACTCCATCAGCTGCGAACGAGGCACGTCTGTTCGTCGAACTGTTACGCGCCTCTATGTTCTGTGTAATCTTCGGATCCGACGATTATTCCCCAATACGGCCTCCCAATACGGCCTGGGGTTTTTAATAAGAACTGACAGTACTAACTGAGAGTACTAACTGACCGTACTCTATTTGCACTTGCGGAACCGGTTAATTGTTGCCAAGAGAACACAAAACGCCTCAACATTGCGAGGACCTTTGTTTCATAATATCAGGCAGGTCACGGGGTGTAGAGGAATTGATACTGCGCTTTTACCCATGTACCAGGCTTGTGTTTTCTTGTGGGCGTTTTACTCTCATCCCTCTCCAAGTACATACAGGTGCAGGTAGCTGGCCTGAGGCTCGGATGCTTAAGGTGGGTAGCAAACTTTTGGTGGCGAGATCTGAGAGTTGCCATCTACACCATCCCATCCCCTCCCGTTGGCTGCCATGCCAGCCTTGCATACCTCGCCAAACCCGCAATACCAAACTCCACTACAGCCTGCCCATGCCCATGCCCATGCCCATGCCCATGCCCAGTGTGACGACGACGAAGACAACTGAAATTTTAGCTCACAACCGCCACGGATCCCAATGGATTACCTGTAAGCGTAGGCTTTGTTTCTCGGCTCAGGGCTTTGTATTATTATGACTTGAATTACATTTTTGCCAACTGGAGTCACTCTTATCATACCTCCCAAATAACCCTAAAGGCTGGCTATAAGATTAGTATATATAACAAACTGTATGCAGGCCCTCAGGGATCTCAGATTCCGTCTGTAGTTTACTTTTGTCGTATATTTCTATCGTTTTGACAGTTTATTGTATACACGAATGTTGATACAGGAGTAAAAATAATAAGCTGCGCCAATGAGAGGCCATCTCACTACAGATGCTAAGGTTTGGAGCCGTCTTAGCCAGCCAGCCTGGTTTAGCGAGGCATCGCCGGCTGCATCGTCTCGTCTCGTTCCTCAGACACTACATTGTCTTTCACTCACTCCTTCCTTGTCCGACTCCATTCCACACGGACAGCCGTTCCTTTGTTGTAGTCGCGAATCTCTTCGCGCCCACTTTTTAACACCACTCCACTCGCCCATTTATGCTCATACGGGAAGCTATTCGGACACCCAAAAGATACATAGATTCTGCTTCTGGTCCCATTGCTACAGGCGCCATATTCCATGCTGTTTATGTTGGATAAGGAAGGGAACAACGTAGTTTGCTCAATTACTACACCACAACCACTTCTTGGGGCATATCTCACCAAATCGCGCCCAACAACTGACATTTAAACCTGATGGGCCGAATTTCATCCTGTCACAGAGACGCTAAAAGGGATTAAAGTGCAACTCTTGATGGGAGAGGCAACAGGCCTCCACACAGCACACAACGACAAGCGGCGACGACGAGGACGCAGCCATGTCGGTGTCTAATCCGGGCGACAGTCATCTTGGAATGGAGACTCCTTCGCAACCCCCCGCAGCAGCCAGTGGCGCGGATAGCGATAGCTCTACCAAACCACAAAAACAGTCGGCCGAAACCACCGAAAGTGCGCCTTCCAGTGCTGCTATACCTCTAGATAGCTCTGACGGCCCCGACACAGTAGCCAAGGCGCATCCAAATCCACCTCCGCCGCAGACAACTGCGCCGCCAGCTTCATCATCAAGCCCGCCGCCGAAAGATGCGACTTCAGCCGCCGCGCCTTACGGCACGCGATCCCGGAACAGGGCCGGCGTGTCTCGACCAAATTATGCAGAAGATAAAGAGATGGATATGGAGTTTGAGATTCAGCCTCCTGCAAAGGAAGATGATGCCCGAAAATCTGCTCGTTCTTTAGACGCTCGACCAAACGTGTTGGAATCTGCCGCTTCAGTAGCGACCGGTCGAAAAACAACTGGGACAGTACCGGATCCGAACAGCGCTGCGCAGCTGGTGCCAAAAGACCATATACCAGGAACCTCGACCTTTTCAGCCAACATTCCGGGGGCTAATCCGGCGCAACCTTCCAAAAAGCGCAAAGCTACTACAAACCCGGCATCAGGTGTGCCGAATGGCAATCACTCCACTGGAAACACGGGCACGGCCGCGGCAACTGGAAAAAGTACTTTACCGCAAAATTCCCAGGCATATAAAGAGTCATTTATGCTGAGCTTCGACAATTGCGGGGCGCGCCTCCAAAATGGCAAGCTCATCGCTGACGATGGCACGATATTGGGCATAAATGGTAAGTAGTGTACAGTTCATCATTCCAAGTTTTTAGGCGTTCTTTATGTGCGTAGCTAATTTCACAATAGACCATGTTTATCTGGTTTGCGAGCCTCCTGGAGAGCCCTATTACCTTGGACGAATTATGGAGTTTCTCCACATGAGTAATGACTCCGCGAAGCCTGTTGATGCCGTGAGAATGAACTGGTATTATCGGCCAAAGGATATCGGACGAAAGGTGAATGATACGCGACAGGTATTCGCGTCCATGCACTCTGATATCAGCCCTCTGACCGCCCTTCGTGGATTGTGCCAAATAAAGCACAAAACAGAGGTGGAGAATATGGACGAGTACAGGAGGACGCAGAATTGTTTCTGGTACGAAAAACTCTTCGACCGGTATATTCACCGATATTACGAGGTAATACCTACACGACAGGTAGTAAATGTCCCGGCCAAGGTGAAGACAGTTCTTGATGATCGTTGGAAATTTATTCTGGTAGAATCCGGGAGAGGGAAAGAATTGACCAGCGCGGTCAAGTCCTGCAAGAGGTGTAATGGGTTCTCCGCAAGGTATGTTTTGAACAGCGTTCAACCAGGTTGCTATGACTAACAATGCATAGTAACAATTCCGTCGATTGTGCAGTCTGCCATCAGACATATCACATGAATTGTGTGCGGCCGCCATTACTAAAGAAACCATCGCGTGGGTTTGCTTGGGCATGTGGCCCTTGTAGTCGCGCCCAAGAGCGAAAGTTGGAGGCAAGGAATACGCCCAATGTTACAGATGCAGATGCTGAAGACGATGAAATAATGGACGATGAAGATGAAGATTTGCTACATCAAGGTACTGAAAGAAGCACAGGCAGCAGCAGTCCTGTCGGATCAGTAGAAGAGGATGTACCGATTCACCCTGGCACTGAGGAACAAATTTACCAAGCAAGTTTATGGCCCTTCCGTTATCTAGGGGTGCATTGCAAGGTCGAGGATGCATTGGATTACGACGATCGCATCTATCCCCGTGCAAGCTCTCGCCTCGGGCCACGACACCAAGCAAATGTACCGACCTGGCCTGGCAGGCCCATACAACTTGTAAAACCAATTGAGGTCAAAAGAAAGTATATGAAGGGGGGAAGCCATAAGAAAGATGCAAAGCTTTCCAAGGAAACTATCATCGCGCTCGAAGCAGAAAAACTAGCGAGAGAAACGCGACCCAAATGGGTCATGGATGCACCTCATGGCTACGTCCATCGGGGAGAGGACCATGCCAGAGGAAGTTCCAATAGCACGGCTGAACTACTCTTCCAACCCGAGGCAACCGAAGACGTGGCAAAAATCGGCGACAATGAGGCATTGATTGACGCGTATCTCAAAAGCAGCGAAGATATTGCCAAGCAAATTGGCGTCAGGACCTACTCGGTGAACTTCTTGGATAAAGCATTGAGTATACTTAACTCTGCAAGTTTCGATGTTGATCGGGCGTTGAAAGAACTGGCTAAGGTGGAAAAAAAGGATCTCAAAGAACCCGACCTGACACCGACAGAGGTTAAAAAGTTTGAGGATGGCGTAGCCAAATTTGGCTCCGAGCTGCATAGCGTCAAAAAGCATGTGAAAACCGTCAGCGCTGCGAATATAGTTCGATTCTATTACATCTGGAAGAAAACCGAGCGTGGAAAGCAGGTTTGGGGCAATTACGCGGGCCGAAAAGGGAAAAAGGAGGCAAAGAAGGTTGAAGTTAATGCGGGCAAGTTACAAGATGACGTTGCTGATGACCAAGACGATTCAGCTTTTGACAATGAAAAGGCCAAGGAGAAGAAACGAGGCTTTCAATGTAAATTCTGTTCGACACGCAATTCTCGGCAATGGAAGCGCGCTCCTGGGACACCAGCTGGAACCACCATAGCAGCTGACCCGACCAACAAAGTAGTGGGCAAGGACAACAATACGCAATTGACGGTAGCCCTTTGTCTCAGCTGCGCCGTGATATGGCGAAGGTATGCGGTGCAATGGGAAGGCACAGATGACCATGGCAAGAAAGCTTCCCAGGGTGGCCGGTCTAATAAGCGGAAGGCAGAGGATCCATTAAGGGAATTCCATCTGAGCGACCTCAGTTGGACGGCTAATAATACAGATACGGCCAACACTCCTTCAAATGGAACTCCTGCGCCCCAGCCGGCTTCCCTGGTTGCAGCACAGGAGGCCCCGCGAAAGAAACCAAAGAGCAGTAGCGAAAGAGACCAGACCGATTCGGCACCGCATGATCCTGGCTCTGGGGCTGCGCTTGCGCAGCAGAAGAAGAAAGCGCCAGAAAAACCACCTGCTCCACCGCCTGTCCCGGAAATTCCTAAACAAAAATCTCTTCCCTGCGCAATTTGTTTGCAAATGGAGCCGGCAGGCCAACGTCTCTCCTGTAGAGAGTGTAGAATGACCGTGCACCGAAATTGTTATGGTGTGGCCGCGGACACACGGGGATCAGCCAAATGGACCTGCGATATGTGCTCAAATGACCGAAATCCACAAGTTTCTATTGTAAGTTACATCGCCGCACCTCCTGCTGTACCTATTTACTCACTAGTTATAGCAATATAAATGCATGTTGTGCCCTATCGAATCAACACCGCAGGACTTTTTGGAACCTATAAAACCCTCGCACAAGAAAAAGAACGACAAAGACCGGGAAAAGGACCGCGTGGAGAGGGAACTTGCAATCAAAGCGGCGGAGTTTTACAGGAAAAAGCAAGAAGAGATGAACCGTCCGCTTATTCCAAGAGAACCTTTGAAAAGAACAGCGAACAACAACTGGGTCCATGTTACCTGTGCAGTTTGGACACCAGAAGTCAAATTTGGCCAAGGCAAGGCCCTAGAACGTTCTGAAGGAATCCCTTCAATTCCTTCCGCTAGGTATGACGAGACTTGTAAGATATGTAAAACTAATAACGGGGCCTGTGTGGCTTGCCTGTCGTGCCGGGCTCCTGGTAAGCAATCCCTCCAGTTGTTTATTGCCGCGCTAACTAGCCATAGTCCATGTAGAGTGTTCCCATCAAGCAGGGTATGTCCTGGGCTTTGATATATCACCTGTCAAAGGCTCTCGCAGAGATCACGTAAACATTGTGAACATCAATGGCGAATCGGGTGCCATGACAGCTGCGGTTTGGTGCAAGGACCACTGCCCTACCAAGACTATTGTTCACCGCATGCATGATATTGTGGATGAAAGCGGTTTGAATGCCTTGCAGCTTTATGTCCAGAACTTCAAGCAAGCGGATCTAGCATTAACAGGCACTGTACGCAAAGCGACGCTGGTCAACCAATCAACCAAGATATCTGCAGTTCCAAATTCTTCCTCGACCGTACCAAACCGCCGAGCTTCTACGACTGTTATAAGCAGCACCGGGAGAGGCTCTATTTCGAATACTAAACCAGAAGACACGCAAACTACGAGCACTGCTGAGGCACTCAAGGCCCCCATATACCTCCAATCGCCGGCGAAGGTCTGTGATACTTGCGGGGTTGATGTAAGTCCAAAGTGGTGGCCATATCCAGCACTACCCGTTACCAAGCCTGGGCCATTGAAACACCAGCTTTATGAACACCGCCCCCCCAATAATCAAATAGATGATATTTCCAAGGACCTGGGCAACGCCATTTTGGGAAGTAACCCTAAGCAGCAGGTTGCTTTGGCTGCGGCCGCATTGTGCGAGAGGCCGCCCAACAATATCCTGGAGCTTTTCCAGTGCCACAAATGTCATTGGAATAAAGTTCAAAAGCCCCAAACTTCGCCAGCCGTACCAGTGCCAAAAATGGAGAACGATGCACCCCAGCCACGCCTACCGCCTTCTATACCTGTGTCTGCCCCGCCGACGCTAGCAAGCCCTCCTGTGCCACCAACCCATATGCACTCGGGATCTCGCTATTCGTGGGGCCATTCAGCATATCCACCAACGAGTGGTTACGGGGACTGGTCCCGCGTATCTCCGGCCTCTCAAAATTCAAATATCGCCCTAAGGCAGTACAGCAACGGCCCGCACTCGCCGAGAGGGCCTCCAACAACCAGCCAGCACCTAGCCGGCCAGACACAGACACGCCAACCCGGCCCAATGATTCCACGATCACCGCATGTGAACGGATCATTGCCTCCGGTAGCAAATGGCAGCTATCCGTCATCGCCACATAAGTCTGCCGCTGGTATTCATCCGATGCAACATGGTGTATACGCGCCGTACGCACCGTCACCCCCACAGCACTTAACTAACGGAGGTCCTCCCCCACGAGCTTTGGAAATTTCATTTCCACATGGAACTCACTCGCCGTATCGTCAAGCGTTTGGAGGGCCCCATGAGAGCCCGCAGGCACGTCGAGATGGTCCTCAAATCAGCCGTGAGCCTATAAATCACAATGGGAACAATGCTCCTAGCCGTCGGGTGAACGGTGGCGCGAGCGCCAGTCCTTCACTCCAGAATTTACTTTCCTAAAGGTTAGCGAATGAAATAATCCTCAGGTTGGGGTAGGGGCGCAGATTGGGGGTGTACTGGAAAAGGGTTAAAGATATATGTCATGTTTGAAGCAACTGTTATCATGAAGTTGTTAGGTATATCGGTAACGCAATGATTTGGGGTTTTGCTCAGCGAAGGGCGTTCAGGGGGGGAGGAATTGGGACGCTGGTCTCAGTAATAATCTATGTATACATAATGATTCCATCATAAATTAGTTAACAAACTTTTGTCCACCGTTCCCTTCTTAAAACTTCATGCAGTCTCTAGCCAAATGGCCTAGTTTATTGCAGTTGAGGCAGAGCCGTTCCTTGAACTGCCGTCCCTTGTTGGGGTTATAGGGCCCTCTTTGTTTCATCTCAGCAACAGGAACAAACCCGCCTTGGGTAAGTAATACTGGGACGGTACGAAATATTAACTTCAATACCGAATATGAAAATATATTCATCCAGAGTGCAACGATGGACGGGGCTCCCTGCCACAAGAACTGGGGTTTTCACTGCTTTTATAATCAGGGCACAACGTGTTAGAATTAACGTTGAGTAGAAATTAAATGCGTGAGAGTCAAGGCACCATGACTTCCCACCAAGTTCATCGACGGGCTTTATAAAAGCAGATCTAATTATTCTCGAGTCAGCCGAACTTCCAAACAAGCAGTTGGCACTCATAAGCGCGGGGATTTGTTACGTCATATGAAAATAGTATAATGATTGCTACTTTATGGTAGCCGCTGTGACGACGGCGTCAGGGCCCCCTTTACCCCACACACTACACTACACCCCGAATAACGTCTATCCGCAGTTCATTATAGCCCTACTAAAATAGAACGTAGCAATGATTGACCAACCTGTATCTTATCCCCAATAAGTGCCTCCTCCAAGTTGGGTGACGTCACGTAGTAGTGCTATCCTGGACAAATGCCTCTCTGTCCCTCTCTCTCACCTTTATTTCCTCTACTTTGCGTGTACCAGCAGGACCTCCATCTCTCAGTTAACATAGTCGTATCATTTCTTCGTTTGTGGTCATATCGCTACAGGTCTGTAGCACAGCACCAACAATCATGCCTCATCACGAGTCACACAGTTCTCACCCAAACTATGGGAGTTATCAACAAAAGATATATCTTGATGGGCTCAAAGGTAATCGGCCAATCTTAACTACAAACCCTCATAAGTGGGAAGAAGCCGCCAAAGAAGTCTTGCCTGCCAGCAGTTATTGGTATATCGCGGGAGCTGCTGGTGCAGGTGAGACCATGGATGCCAATAGAGTTGCTTTCCGAAAGTGGTCGATTATCCCCCGCATGCTCCAAGATAACACGATCCGTGATCTTTCTGTTGAACTCTTTGGATCCAAATATCCAAGCCCTGTATTGGTTGCTCCGGTGGGCGTGAACAAGATTGGAAGTCAGGTTCTTGAGGTTGACACAGAATCCTAATTTGCGTGATACAGTTCCATCAGTAGCGAAACCCCAAAATTCCATATCCAAGAGGATTATCTGAGGCTAATGATCGATACTAGCGAGGGAGAATGCGCAGTCGCACGAGCTGCTGCCAATTGCTCTGTGCCGTACATTATGTCAACTGCGTCGACACGGCAGAAGAAATCGCGGAGGCATCTGGATCGGGATCTCCCTGGTTCCAGCTGTACTGGCCCCCTAATAAAGACAATGAAATCACAATTTCTATGCTCTCACGAGCAAAAAGTGCCGGATTTACAACACTCGTCGTCACGCTCGATCTCTGGGCTCTCAGCTGGCGGCCAAAGGACCTAGACAACGCCTTCCTGCCATTCTACCTTGGCATTGGCGACGCTATTGGCCTCTCGGATCCAGTCTTTCAGAAAAAATGGAAAGACGGTCCAGGCAAGGGAAAATCTATCCAAGATGACTTCCAGAATGCCTGTATGGGATGGGAAAAGACAGTATTCTCGGGGCACAGCCACACGTGGGAGGATATCAAATTCCTAAAAGAACACTGGGATGGTCCTATTGTTCTAAAAGGTGTGCCTTGTTGTTCTATGTATTAAGCCTTCAATAAAATCATACTAACTCTTGTCTTTCCTAGGCATCCAATCGGTGGAGGATGCTGAGCTAGCAGTCAAGGCAGGCGTCCAAGGCATTGTCGTTTCTAACCACGGGGGTCGCCAGTATGACGGCGCCGTGGGCTCACTCAGCATGCTTCCCCGCATAGTGGATGCTGTCGGTGACAAATTAACGGTTCTGTTTGATAGTGGTATCCGAACGGGCGCCGATATTATGAAGGCGCCTGCGCTCGGGGCTAAGGCTGTGCTCGTTGGGCGGCCTATATTCTATGGTTTGGCAGTTAGCGGAGAAGCGGGTGCGGAGCACGTATTGAGGTGCATCCTTGCGGTAGGCCAAAAGATGAACTCCGTAGCCATCCAGTTTAATGCTAATTCATGACAATTAGGATTTAGATATGAATATGGGCCTTGTTGGCCTAAAAAACCCAAAACAACTTTCGAGAAAGACCCTTATGTACAAAGAGTAGGTCGTCTGCACACTAGATTTAGATTAGTACAAAACCAAGCAATTATGACCTATAAACTGATAGTTACTCTTTGATATAACTTACCTTTGCAACACACTCGTAGGATATAGTTCCACGCTTCTTCATCATTGTGTGTTTTTTGATAAATTAGGTTTCCATCTGAGTATTCTTATATGATGGTAACTATCGACTTTGTCCAAGATTTGGAGTGTCTCGACAATGTACAATACATACCTTTAAGCTGGGAGCCGTTTCGTCGGGGTAGCTAGCCTATAGACCCTTCTCATGCGTGTTAGAAGAAGGTAAGCAATTCAGGTCTTGTCGATTTTTTACTTTTTATACCACACTGTAATGCTGCTGTTACGGCTCAGAGGGACTATTAACTGAGCAAAGTTTATAAGAATAAAACAAATTGTAGTTGTAGAATCTTGTATTAGTAATCTTCTCTTCGTTTTCTAATACACAACTTGTCGGTCTGTAGCCATAATGAGAACTAGGGCGCCGGACCATTTGACTTAGATGACGCCAGTCCTAGTACTTCTAGATCAGACACGGCCAAGCAGAATGCACAAAAAGCACTAACTTAGGGTAATGCGGCCACAAACAGTCGTGAAATCGCTGACATGTTGTGTGTGTATATATATAGTAGTTATTTTGCAAAACGTAACAATTTAAGTTAGCATCATACATATATGAGAAAGCCGACTTAAGCTATTCTCATTGAAAATATTAGAGTCACGCCCCATCTTTCAGTATTATTATACTTCTGTAAAGAGTGAGTTCACTTTTGCATAGTTTAATGGTTTTTGACATATTTTAACGAATAATTTAAGTGGCACACTAGATATTTTGATAATTTAGGTAGAAAACTAGATATTAACCTTCTACAACCTGTGTTCTAGGTTATTTAGATGTTGTGTGTTAACCTACACTTGTTCTATTGTTGTAGTTTATAAACCGACCTAAGAACTAACTATTACAGGAGTAGGTTGTTCTACTTTTGCATAGTTTAGTAGTTTTGACATCTAACGTAAGTCGTGGCCGGACCTGCTACATGGCCGGACCTGCTACCCCACCAAAACCAGGACTAGACCACCAAAAACCTAACTAGCACCACCAACACTACTACAATGGTTAAGCGTAGGAG